>CAUYPO010049906.1:0-23878 GCA_963574435.1 Cheirogaleus major | reverse complement strand
CTTTTTTTAAGGCGTTTCTCTGTTGTTGTAAACTTTTTCTGCCACCTCCAGCAAGTCTTGCAGAGTTTTCTCACATAACCTATCTATCTTTTGCACCTTGCGTCTGATGTCTGGGGCTGCCTGGTTAACAAAAGCCATCATAACAGCTGCCTTGCTCTCTTCTACAGTGGAGTCTATGGGAGTATATTGCCAGAAGACCTCCATAATCCTTTTTAAGTATGCTGCTGGGCTCTCCTCAGGCCCCTGGTGAACATCTCCTACCTTGGCTAAATTGGTCGGCTTCCGTGCCTCTACCCGGAGACCGGCCATCAGAGTCTGGCGGTAGACTCGGAGACGCTCCCTACCTTCAACCTCATTGTAATCCCAAGGCGGCTGTTCGAGGAGAAAGGTCTGGTCGATGATCCGGGAGTTGATGGTGGGTCTGCCGTCCTCTCCTCGAACCAGCTTTCGCGCCTCCCCCTGGATCCTCTCTCTCTCCTCAGTCGTAAAAAGCATGTTAAGCAACTGTTGGCAGTCATCCCATGTGGGCTGGTGAGTGAAAAGGACAGAGTCTAAAAGGCTAATTAGATCTCTCGGATTTTCAGAAAAATTTGCATTCTGGGATTTCCAATTGTAGAGGTCACTAGTGGAGAAAGGCCAATACTGGAATGCCTGCTCCCCATCCACTCCAGGGGGCCCCAATGCTCTCAGAGGGAGTGCCTTTACTGGCCCCGGATCTGGAGTCCGGCCAGTCTGCTGCCTAGTCCCGTAGGGCGGTCCCTCTGTCGGCAGCCTTGTATCTTCTCGAAGTGTGGGAGCTGCTGGAGCCGCCACAAGAGCTGCTCCAAGGTTATAGGGTGGAGGTGCATTCCACTCCAAGCCTTTTAAATCTGGGTAGAGGTTTGAATCTGGCAACACAGGGGTGGGGCCAGCTGAGGGCGATCCAGCAGGTCGTGGGTCTTGCTTCTCGCTCCTTTTAACTCTTTTGGTAACTAGGATTTTGGCCTTCTCCTTAGGGACAGGCAGGAGGGCCTTTATCCAGGGTGGTGGATCCTGAACCAAACCTTGCCAGACTACAATATAAGGTCAGGATGGCCAGGGTGGCCAAACACCACCCCTTTCACCTTTTCAATAAGGGAGGTGTCAAAAGAGCCTTCCTTAGGCCATCCCACCCCAAATGTGGGCCACTCCGCTTCACAAAAGGTGACAAACCTTCTCTTCTTAACCTCCAAGGACAAATTGTGTGCCCTTGCCCTCACATCCTTAAAGTGGCTCACGAGGATAGACAACGGCATTGTCACAGTCTGCCCCATTTCTGTGGAGAAGAAATTCCAGACACAAAACAAACTCATTCTCACACCCACACAGATGATGTGACTGAACACGGAAAAGATAACAACCTGGGGACGACAGGACAAAGAACAAACAACAGACTGGGAGACAAAGACTAACCTGGTCCGAACCTACTCCCTGGCCTCCTCCTGACTGAGCCCCTGGCTCCAAGGTCAGCCACGGGGTTTCCAAAGAGGCCAGAGGACATCTCCTTCTGACCCTGACCGCCTAGGTCCTATGCTGGTCTCCTAATCCAGGGTTCTGATCTCCTCACTCCTTCCTCAGCTCTAATTCTATCCAGCGGTTTGCAAATCCCGGACGAGCCCCCAAAATGTTAGAGCCCAGATCCACAGGACCGCGGGACAGAGAGACAGAGTCACCGAGGCTGTAATCACCAAAAGGAGTTTTATTATCTAGCTAGCTAGGGTCTAAGCCTCAGAGCACCAATGCAGTGGTCTCTATTTAGGCAGGGACCCTGAATGGGGTGGGTGTAAGCTTTTTATACTCAGTGCATATAAGCTGTCCATGTGCTGATCATGCATCTGCCCTGTACAGTGATTTGTTTTATATTTTGATCACACAGCTGCCCGTTACAGTGATTGGTAAGCTCTTTATCTGCCATTATTTCAGCCTCTTACTTTACCCTGTCCTTGAGGGTCCTAATCTGTTTTGGGCGGCCTCTAGAATAACACTAATTTTTCTGCATTTTGTTCCAGCCCATAATGCCCTGCGGTAAGCTGCGGTCAGCAAGCAGGCAGTAAACAAAAGCTAGAAGACAGCCATTAGCCTAAGAGCCCAGTATTCTACACGTTGAATGGTGAAAGACACCCCTGCAATGGGACTACACCTGGTTCCTGTGTTTCTAGCCAAACTGTGACCCCTGAGTGCTGGAACAGGTTTAGTGATAATGACTCTCCCACCAGACTGTGACCTATGAAGGATGGGGCCAAGCCTGGTCCTCACCATACCATGATCCTTGAGGGCTGAGACCAGGCTTGTTTCCTGTTTCCATCATAGTATGGCTCCCATAGAGCTGGAACAAGATTTCAATCTTTCTGTGGCCTTATATTTGTTGTCATGTTCTTAAAACAGCATACAATTAGATTATTTTTAATCCAGTTTTGCAGTTTGTTAACTGGTAAATTCAGTCCACTCACATTTCTTATGGTAATAAACTATTTGGATTTGAAAACAAAAAAGTTTCTTTTTGATGATTACTACAACATCTGCCTGTATCAGTGGGAGCATTTTATGCCAATAAAGATATTTTTTAGCAAAAAATTAAAGTGGAAGCAAAGGCAAATTACAGAAAACAAACACTGGTAATTTATTATAATTAGAGACAGATAGTTGATTTGTCTTTTACAGTCTTGAGTTGCATTTCCTTCTTAGGGGAAAGTGAATTCAACAAACTATGTTTCACAGACATAAGTCTGATCAAGCAGTCTCTGAATATTTGCTTTCAGTAATAAATTTCCAAAATTATTATCACAAGTGTGTTACATAGTTATTCCACTTAACAGATCTCTCAGATATTTATCTGAATGTTTTCCCATTGCAATTTCCTCTGATTCTTTCAAAGACATCATCTAAAGAAACATTTCTTTGCAAAGATGAACTATCACTTCATATTTGCTATTTGCCCTTGATGTAACATTAAAGTTCTTCAATATGCTGCAGGCTTATTGAAAGAAAAGCTAAACCACATAGCTTTATTTGCACAAAATCATAAGCAACCTTATTATCAGTAGGTCTTCACAAAGTGACTATAGATATTGAAATAAGGAACAGATATTGTTATAATGTTCTATTTCAGAAGTCACTGGAAAACATGCTATTAATATTTCCTTCCCTTCAGAATATGTAGTTTGGCTGATAAAAGATGAAATTTTTAAAAGGACTTAAAATTCTTTGGAGAATATACTTTAAATAGTTATTTTGAATTGTATTATTTACCTTGTTTTAAATAATACAATTCAAAATATATATGTATATGGACAACACTCTGTAATCTTCAAGCATATGCATCTAATATTTCAAATGATCTTTATAATATACTTGTAATATTGGAAAAGCCAATATTTCTTGCAATGTCAAGTAATTTATAATCCAAAGTAAAATTTCAAGAGCAGTATTCTGAAATATCAACTAGTATAACCATGAACATATTTGACATAACCGATTTTTAAAATTAAAATTTTCACATAAAATTCCATATTATTTTGAATAATGTAGACAAAATTAATAACTAAACTGTCCTTCAATCTAGAATTTCCACTTCTATAAATTTATCCACAAATATATTGCACTTATGAAAAATTATCTACCTTCAATTTATTCATTTTTTGAAGTTTATGAGAAAATAAGCTAAGTCTAGTTAATTAAATAATGACAAATTCATATAATGAGATATTGTTTCAAGTTTAACAAAACAAATATGATTAAAAGGAAATAATTTCAATCATATGCCACTATGTAATACTTAGGTATACAGTATGTTACCTTTTTTATAATTGTGTAAATCAGAAAGGGAGAAAAAATATATATTCTTTCTCTCACTTACCATTTGTATATATGTGTATAAATATAAATAAGTATATAGAGTAACAAATATGTAATATATAAAAATATTTGTACTATGTACTGCTTTGTACATTCTTAACATATCAATGGAAAAATGAACAATTGTTAACATGTATTATCTATAGGAACTACAAGAGTAAGAGACAGACCTTTTATACTATACTACATTTTACCTGCTATATCTCAAATAATATAGATATATTACTTATTCAAATATATAAATAAATAAAATACTTAAAACTAAGTTGTCTCTATTATATATTTATACCTGTTTAGATATCAATAGAATATTATTAGAGATAGAAATATAGATACATCACAAGATTATTTATAGATCAAATTGACAATATTACCTATCTGATAGCATGGAGAATATGGTCTCTGCTGTCTACTGAGCCCTAGTTTTCTAAACTTTAAAATATTCAAAACTAATAGTGAAACATACAAATAATGTAATTAAATTTAATTGCCATACTATGTAAATATCTATCAAATAAATATAAAATATTAATGTGCACAATATATCTTTGATTTTATTTCATAAATTTTAAGTACATTTTCAAAGCTGAAGCTTAATATATGATTATTAAAAATATTTTACTGCTTCAGGGAATATAAGGCATTAACTTTGATAAATATAACAAGAGAAATGAAAGCATTACCGTTTTATGCTCCCTAAATATTCCATATAAGCTTATGGAAAATACAAGCATACCTCGGAGATACTGTAAGTTCAGTTCCCATCACCACAATAAGGCAAACATCACAATGAAGTGAATCATATGAATTTTTTTGGTTTCCCAGTGGATATACAAGCTGTATTTACACTGTACAGTAGTTTATTAAGTGTGCAATAATAGCATTATGTCTAAAAACACAATGTACATACCTTAATCAAAAAATACTTTATTGCCAAAAAATACTAATGTTCATGTGAGCCTTCAGTGAGTTGTAATCTTTAGCTTGTGGTGGATCTTGCCTTGATGCCGATGGCTGCTGACTGATTAGGGTGCTGGTTGCTGAAAGTTGGGTGGCTGTGGCAATTTCTTAAAATGAAACAACAGTGAAATTTGCACATTGATTGACCCTTTCTTTCGTGAAAAATTTCTTAGTAGCATGCAAAGCTATTTGATAGCATTTTTCCCATAGTTAACCTTTCAAAATTGAAGTCAATTCTCTCAAACATTGCTGCTGCCTTATCAGCTAAGTTTATGGAATATTATAAATCCTTTACAGTCATTCTAACAATGTTCACAGGATCTTCACTAGAAGTAGATTCCATCTCAAGAAACCATTTTCTTTGCTCATCCATAAGAAGCAACTCTTCATCTATTAAAAGTTTTATCATGAGATTGCAGCAATTTAGTCACATCTTCAGACTCTACTTCTAATTCTAGTTCTCTTGCTATTTCCATCACATCTGCAGTTACTTCCTTCACTGTGGTCTTGAACCTCTCGAAGTCACTCATGAGGATTGGAATCGCCTTCTTCTGAACTCTTTCTAATGTTGATGTTTTGAACTTTTCCCATGAATCATGAATGGTCTTAATGGAATCTAGAATGGCTAATTTTTTTCCAGAAAGTCACCAATTTATTTTGCCCAGACCTATCAAAGGAGTCACTGTCTATGGCAGCTACGGCTTATGAAACATATTTCTCAAATAATAAGACTGGAAATTTAAATTACTAATTAATCCATTGACTGTTGAATGGATGTTATGTTAGCAGGCAAGAAAACAACATTTATCTCCTTGTACATCTCCATCAGAGCTCGTGGGCCACCAGAAGCATTGTCAATGAGCAGTAATATTTGAAAGGAATCTTTTTTTCAAAGCAGGATTTCTCAATATTGGGCTTAAAATATTCAGTAAACCATAATGTAAACAAATGTTTTGTCATCCAGCCTTTGTCGTTACATTTATAGAGCACAGGCAGAGTAGATTTAATGTACGTTTTAAGGGACCTATGATCTTCAGAATGGCAAATGGGCATCGGCTTCAACTTACACGAGAGAATCAGCTTGTCTTTTTAAGTTTTGAAGCCAGGCTTTGACTTATCTTCTCTAGCTATGGAAGTCCTAGATGGTGTTTTCTTCCAACAGAAGGCTCTTTCATCTACACTGAAAATCTCTTGTTTAGTGTAGTCATGTTCATCAATGATTTCAGCTGAAACTTCTGAATAACTTGCTGCCACTTCTACATCAGCACTTGCTGCCTCACCCTGTACTTTTATGTTATGGAGGTGGTTTGTTTCCTTAAACCTCATGAACCAACTTCTCTAGCTTCCAACTTTTCTTCTGCATCTTCTTCACCTCGCTTCGCCTTCCATGAATTGAAGAGATTTAGGGACTTACTCTGTATTAGGCTTTGGCTTAAGGGAATGTTATGGCGGGTTTGATCTAGCAAGACCACTAAAATATTCTCCATTTCAGCAATAAGTCTATTTGGTTTTCCTATCATTTGTGTTTTCTCTGGAGTAGCACTTTTAATTTCCTTCAAGAGCTCTTCCTTTGTATTCACATTTTGGCTAACTGGTGCAAGAGGCCTAGCCTGTCTTGGCTTTCAACATGCCTCCTCACTAAACCTAATCATTTCTAGCTTTTTTTTTTTTTTTTCTTATTGTAACTCTTCCTTTCTCTTGGACACTTAGAAGCCATTGTCCAGTTATTAATTGACCTAATTTCAATATTGTTGTATCTCAGAGAATAGGTGGATCTGAGGAAAAGGAGGGAAATGGGAGAATGGTGGGTCAGTGGAGCAGTCAGAACACAAACATTTACCCATTAAGTTCACCATCTTATATGGGTATGGTTTGTGGCACTCCCCCTAAAAATATAATGTTAATAGTAACAGCAAACATCAGTGATCAAAGATCACCATAACAGATATAATAATAATGAAACGTTTTGAATATTGCAAGAATTACCAAAATGTGATGCAGAAACAAAAAGTGAGCACATGCTGTTGGAAAAAATGGTGCAAATAGACTTGCTCAATTCAGAATTGTCATAAACCTTCAATTTGTAAAAAAAAATGCAAGATCTGTGAATCAAATAAAGTGAAATGTAATTAAAAGAGGTACACCTGTAATTTATCTATTGTAGTATGAAGAATCATTACATACACAGTGACTACTTTGTGTGTGGAGTACATACACCCTTAGTGTTCAGGGTTGTCCAGCTGTGGGGGAATACCTGGCAAGATTTATTACAAGTTTTATTTATTCTTTTTTCTTATAATGAGAGTTGCAATTTGAAGTCTATCTTCCTCCCATACCATTGCTGGGCTATTACCAAAATGGCACTTATCAGGAAAGTCAGTTATCGTCTCTTGGAAAACACATAAGTACTATTATCAAAATGTGATTCTTTTTTCCCTATGTGGATTTACTTACCCATAGTTAGTTCTTTATTTTTTTATGATCTGTAGTTTTCTCTCTTATTTTTTGCTGTTGCTCTTCTGTCTATGAAAATAATTCATCTAGGAAATTTATATCCTCTGTGTTTACCCTGAATTTGCTTTTCTTAAATTTCTCTTGCAGGTCACAAAAAATCACATTAAGCTTTAAAAAACAGCACATGTTTATGTGTTATCAAATAAAATATGAGAAAACTTTTTAGTATCTCTTCATAGTATCTTATAAAAAATGAGTTGTTTTTCTCTTGTTTTACCTCTATTTTATCTGCCTTTAATGCTCTAATTCTGCCCATTTTCCCTCTTTGGCTCCATCTCTAAATGCTGATGTGTCCCAGAGAGCAGAACTGGACTCCTTTCTTTCCCTGCTCTATACCCCTCTCCATGTGACTTCATCCAGTGGCACCGATTTATATAACGTCTGTATACTGAGAACATCTGTGTGTGTAACTATATCTATCTCTCTATCTATCTATCTAACTTCAAGTCAGGATTATCTATTCATAGATAATATTCTGTGGCTTATTTTGATGATATAAAAGCTACTGAATAAATATATTTCTCTTCTTGGAATGTCCCAACACTTGAAACTCTCATTTTAGCATGACTTCTTATGTAATTAGATATTGCTCCTTGACACCTTAGCACAGATTGATTTATCTGATTAACCCACAGACAAGCCCTTAAAGGAAAAAATACCAGAGAAGTGTGTTGATGCAATGTTTAGTAGCAGGTAAAATGCTGCGGTAGTGGCCACATGTCTCTCTCAGGAAAACTGAGGTTTTAAATCTGAAAAGGAACATCTCCAAGTAACTACTGAAAGAAGGACTAGAGACAAATTACCCACTCCTTTTTAAATCTGCTTCTAGATATGGCATATTGGCTATAGTAGTAAAAATGTACATTTAATATAATAGAAAATTAAAATAATTATAATAAACACTGCCATTTTTCAAACATTTCTTATTAGCTAGTCATTATACAATAGAGCAGTTTCTTAAATGTGTGCTCTGAGCCACATAGCAAAAAAATTTAATGTTATTTAAGTTAAGAAATACAAGAATGAGTACAGAGACAGTAAATAACTTTGACAAAATAATGTCACTACTTAGTGGTGGATTTAGATTTTGACCCAACGTCTTTCTGACCTATTAACTTTATATAAAAGTCTATGTTCATTCAACATTTAAAATATTATGAATAATAATTTTAAGGCAATATTTGGATTAATTATTGGTGTCAGACCTAAGGAAGTGTAACAGTGCAGCAATATCCCATGTGCAGCAGGCAAGAATGTGAGCTTTAAAATGAGAAAGCTCTAGATATATATTAACACCTAAACTTATACTTACTAGATATGGGTTTAAGTTATTTGAATTATTTTTATTTCATTTACTAATACTATAAAATTTGGATAAAACTCTTTACATGAAAGATATTTTTAAAGGATTAAATAAAAATTATTTAGCAAGAGTGCACATGTGTTCAATAATTGGTGGTATTGTTAATATTACTTGTAATCAATAAGCTGGTTATTGTGATGCAATGTATCAGAAACTTATAAAATATACCTTTCTACCATGTAAGGTATAAAATATACCTTACTTGACTTCAAAATATTGATGACATAACATTTATTTTACAAATCCTTTCAAGAGTTTGTACAAATATTAAAGATTTTATGAAATAATGAAGTTTGAAAGTCAGAGACAAAAAAGAGAAAAAGCATTCTGAACACAATTTCTTATGCTTTAATCCAATTACTAAATGGCATTATTTGGTTTGCATGCATCCATGGGGATATATTGGCTCTTTGTGAAAAGAAAGTTTATCTTTTGGGGGGAATACAGTGTTGAAAAGGTTATCAAATTTTGAGTATCACTCTTATACAATTAACTAGCAGCGACATTTTTTCCAAGGCATTTATTTTCCACGTTCTCACCTGTAAAACGGGTGAAATAAGCTAGACACAGTAAAGTATATTCATGAAAAAAATACAAGCTTAAAGTTTTGAATTTCAAATCTCAGTTTTTCCAGGTTTAAAAATGCAATTTTTTCCATGCTAGTCATGAAATTTGGGAAAATCACTAAACCAATTATTTTTCTCATCTGTGTAGTATGCATTAAAAAAGTTTCAGGGACTTAATGAGATAAGATACGTAAAGACTTTGCATATTGGCTGGCACTAAGCTAAGCACAATAAATATAAATTGTTATTAAATAACTGTTAAATTGCTATCAAATGTTAAAGTTTCATCATTCTAAGTTTCCATATCAGTTAATTTTATAAAAAAGATGCATTGATTTTTTTTTAAATCAATTTTCTCTTGCAAGTAAAACACAAGTTGTTACTACTCATGCTCATTAAAAATATTAATTATTTGTACTGGACAATAAATATGATAAATTAGACCTTGTGGATTCATTAATATCATTATATTTCTGTTAGTTCTCCAGTTACACAAGAGGTATTTTACATCAAAGGAAAGACAAATCAATTTAGATATTGTTAACTTCAATGGCATTTAATCAAAAGTGTTTTATGCAATCTTAGAATTGAATTTTCATATAAATCAACTGAGTATACAGGAATATTTTAAATATATAATCTTAGAAAGGCACATACGATTTTATCCTATTCATTTATCTACATATTTATATATGTATATCTTTCTATATATATCTTTCTATATATCTTCATATGTATCTTCATATATCTTTATATATATATGCATACATATATATATGCATAGTCATGGATATGATAATTTAAAATGATTAAATGATATTAGCATTAAAATAATTTGAGGCAAATTAAATTTTTCCTAATGAAACAGCAGGTACAGAGTCAATTATAATTTCTTCATAAATATGGTATGAAGAAAGAATAAGATTCCAAATATAATACATGTGTCATGGGGAAAAAAGATTGAAAAATTGTGTTAATATAAGTAAAACAGCATGACGGAAAAGTATATTATATTAAAATCATTTACATAAATTGATGCATTTTAAATGTGAAGAACAACTTAGTGTATACCAAAATTTGGCAAAGGCATTTTTGGAGCAATTCAGACTTGAATATTTAGGAGCAATGAAGCATTCTGTTTGGCCTGCTACTTTTATTTTCAAATAACTTTTGTATAGGTTTGAAATACCTATGTCTATTTGTTTGCACATAGAAATTATTATCACAGGCATGCATTGGCACTATCAGATGCAACTGGCTTCTTATCTCTTATTTTTAGAAGATCTAATTACAACATTGGCTGACAGCCTCTTCTAATAATGAGTTCACATAATTGAACAAAACTAATTGACAGCACCAAGCCATGTCGGCATGCTGGCTAATATAAAGAGGTTGAGACCCCACAGAAGATTAAGTCAATTGAATTCAAAGTGGCACTACGTTATTAATCAAGATGCAGATTATTGTCTTACTAACAAGTATAAAATGAAGCTACTTTGTTTCTTTTTTAATCCCATAAAAATATACCTCAAAATAATGTTTGGGTAATGTAGATTTAACTTTCAGACCTCTTATTTACTTTTTTTTGTAATCAATAAATTATCTTGTTTGCTGTTGATATTTAATAATAAACTGTTTATGATTTATGCATATAAAAAAGTCTGTGTACATGTTTATGATATAAAATTATATAATATTAGCATCATACCTCCTTTATATACAAATATATGTTGCTTTGTACATATATTTCTCAACAAAATATTTCCAAAGCAGTTTTCAAGTTGCTATTATATGAGCATACTAGTTTTAAAATTTTTGTAATACATTTCCAATATACTTATGAATAATAATTGGCAATAGCTATCTTGACTTAGTGTAGGCATCTGAATCCAGTATCCTTTTATTTCTAATGAGAAATCTCAAGTTACTGAAACTGAAATGTGAATATAATCTCAGAGGAAGGAGGTAGGGATAATTCATGTATTTCTACACTGGAAAATCATTCTCTATTAAGTCACTATTTTTCCATAGATTTGTTTAACATAGTCATCAGGCATGTTAGTTATATATAGACTCTCTCAATTAGTAGATCTAATACATTTTATACTGCCTTACAAGTTCTCTTGCAATTTTTTTAATATGTCAGGAAAAACAATCCCTATAGAGAAATTTAGTTCATGTCCTGCTTTATAAACAGTGAATTGAAAATCATTTACACTCTATATATATATGCCAGAAAAATTCTGAATTATATTTCTCAATTTTGAAAATTTTTATTAAAAATGTTAATTGACTTTTCAGTAAGAATAACAAAAGATTTTAAGAATAATGACTGTGAAACATCATAGGTCATTTAAATGTAAAATCTAGGGTTAGAAATAAGGTGTTTGAGACTAATTACTTGGGAAGTCAGCCAGAGGTCTAACATTTCCCACTCATATGGCCACCCAAAAGATGAAATTGTCTTCAGTTTTCCACTTTTCAGTGAAAAAAAAGAGTCACTCAATGTTAATCACTGTATTTTACCACCTGCCAAAAAAGTTATTTTGAGAAAATATCCCTCAGCTTCTCCCAAAGATTATTCATCTTTTTAAATTTTTAAACACAGCATTTGAATTGCTAGAGAAAGTAGTTTTATTCTATAGAGATCATTGAACTGAAAAAAAGTTTTCAAAGCCATCTTCAGCAAACTGGACTAGAGTTTGAAGCAGAACTCTAGCCCTATCAAGAAAAATGAGATGCTATTTAAGGTCTAAGATAGAAACCTACTTCAAAAGTCATGTAGAACAGTAAACAGATTAGAAGAATTATGCACAGCTGATAGGTCAATAGTTGTAGCATACTTATACACAAATGGGCACTGAACTTGTTTTTTGTAACTCTACATTGGTGGGTATGTGAAAAGAAATCACAAGTACTATAATTCCAGTTCACAGGGGCCGGGTAAAAAAAATACTACTTGCTTAAACTATTAAAATGAATAAAAGAAAAAAGAATGAGTTGTTTTGTGATTGCCATAAATGATTACTAATTCTAGAACTCCAAATAATTCTAATTAATTTGATGTTATGAGGATCAAATTTTTGCTTTCAAAATAGGCTTTGTGTTTCTTCACGAGCTTACAATAAACTCCAGTAACACTGGATAAATATTATTGAACATCTGCTTTGGAGAAATAAAAATAAAACATACAAATAAACATACCAAAAAAAAAAAAAAACCTGCCTTAGAGTTCCTAATGAAGCGCCTAATGAAGCTCACTTATTAATGGAAAATGTCATGGGTTGAACTGTGTCCCCACAAAATTCATATGTTGAAGTCTTAACTCCCTATGGACTCAAAATATGACCTGATTTGGAGATAAGATCTTTACAGAGGTACTCAAGTTAATGTAAATTCATTAGGATGAGCCCTAATCCAATATGACTGGTTTCCTTTCAAAACGGATAGATTTAGAGACATATACACACCTGCAGGGAAAACACAATATGAACATGAAGTTGGCCGTCTACAAGCCAAGTACAAATCCAGGAACAAATCTGTTCCTCACAGTGCTCAGAAAGAACCAATCTTGCTAATCCCTGGATTTCAGATTTCTAGCCTCCAGAACTGTGAGACAATAAACTTCTGTTATTTAAGCCAACACTAGTTGCTTGTGGTACTTTGTTACAGCAGCCCTTGAAAACTAATACAGAGAGAGTATATTGAAATACAAAATAGTAAAATATTTAATATATCACATGGTCATTCTTGATTGTATCACACAGTACATATATCTTAATCTCTATTTTGTAAATTTCTCCTTTTGAAGATCAAATATTAGAGCTCCCATCAAACTATTCTAGATTTCTTGCTATTATTTTTTCCTACACCAGTTGTACTTCTCCAACAGAAATAATTGTTATTGGCAATAGTCATAGTTCTATGTCTTTTTTCACCAGAAATTTGTGAATGGTTGAAGGCACATATTATACTATGTTTAATGACATCTTTATACCTTTTATTGACCTTAGTAGAATGTAGTACCATTATCCATGTATAATTTATTTATATAATAAGTTTATGTGTTCAACCACACCAGAAGATCTCTTCTTTCAGCCTAAACTCAATCTTTCCATAGGAAAGTATGTCTCTATTTACATAACCTTCTTTTTACCATCTTCTTAAAATATAAACTTATTTTAAATGCTATCTAATGTCTTAAAATGCTAATTCATGATTTCAATAAAATTCACAAAGCTCAGACTTTCATTTATAGGAGCTATATATTATGCTTTAAATGTATTTATTAATTTATTTCTAATTACAGTGATCACCATGATTTCCATATGATTGTTTTCAAAAGTAGATTATGTAAATTCACTCTTTAGGTCTTTTATTCAGTATGTACCTAGAAGATAGTGTTTGCTGTTTAAATCTACCAGTTCATAATCTTCAATTTCCTTGAAAATAAGATTGAAGTTTAGTTCAGGAATCAGGCAATATCTCTACAACCATTAATAGTGAATATCTGTCTGAACCATATTCCACTATCTTTTCAGAGATACCCAGAATGATTCAGCAATTCATTCAACAAGTATTTAATGTACACTTAACTATGTGCTTCACATAAGGATATAGCAAACATCCCTGATCTTACTATATTCTACTAAAAAGGGAAAGAAATAAACAAACAAAAAACAAACAAGTATCTTACTCATCATCATTACTATATGAGGATATTATCTATTAAAAAAAATTAAGTAGAGGTCTGGCACGGTGGCTCATGTTCATAATCCCAGTACTTTGAGAGGTCAAGGTGGGAGGATCTCTTGAGGCCAAGAGTTTGAAACCACCCTGGGCAACCGAGTGAGACCCCCATCTCTACAAAAAACTTTTAAAAAATTAGCTGAACACCATGGCTTGCACCTGTAATCCCAGCTACTTGGGTGGCTGAGGTGGGAGGATCACTTGAGCCCAAGAGTCCAGCCTGGGCAACAGAGTGAGACCTTATCTCTATTAAAAAAAATAATAAGTAGAAAAATAAGATAGGAAATGTAGGTGGGGTCAGCTGCTTTACAACTGTAGATGCAGTGTGAACAGCCAAGAGACGCCTCTGTAAGAAGGAAACATTTGGGGAAGAACTGAAGAGGTGCGGTAGCAAGCCATGTCTCTATTAAGGGGCCCACGGCTCTAGAAAGAAGGCATTCCTAGGCAGAGAGCCTTCCTGGCATACATGAGGAACAACTCGGAGGCAGAATGAATGAGGGAGACAGAGGTAGAAAATGAGACCCTATAGGTGATGTCGGGCAAAGGAGAAGGCACAGTTTGTATAGGGCTCTGTAAGACTTTTTAAGACCTTTTTGTTTTGGTCTGTGTTAATGAGTCTAGAATCCTTTGGAGGGCATGGAACAGAGGACTGATGTGATCTGATTTATGTTTTTAACAGGATCACCCTGGCTGCTTTGTTAACCACTTTGGTACGGCGCTCACCGCCCGGAAACCTTGCCCACAGCCGGCACTCATAGTCCGCAGGATAGTTCGTGCTGTGCATTCACCACGAATCCGTTTTGCTCTTGTGTGATGAGGAAAGCTTTAAAGCACTGAAAGCTTGTTTTACTTTGCAGGCAGCTTTAAGAAAATAACTATATTAACTCCTACTAAGGACTTGTTAAAAGGTCACAGATTCGTAGTAACTTATTAGCTGAACTGTACACACTGCAACTGCAGAGATAAAAGCTGTAAAAGTAAAAGCTTTTGGCTGTCAACGATAGTCGATGCTCATATGGAAGTGGTTAAGAATATACTAAACAGAGCAGGAGTGGAAGCAGAGAGAACAGATATGTTGATGGTTTGGACAGTAGTAATAATGGTAGAGGTAAAGAGAAGTGTTAAATTCTGGATACATTTTTTAAGTCAAAAACAATGTTATTTGCCAAAGGAAAAAATAGGAAAAAGATAAATCACTGATAACTCTGAATTTTTTTACTTCCACAACTGGATAAGTGGAATGGCAATTTATGAAATGCAAATGTGAAGGTAGATGGTATTGTAGTGAATATCAGAGCAATTGAACATATAAAATTTGATACAATCATTAGCCATACAGGAGAAGATGTCTAATAGGAGACTGTATATGTAAATATAGATTAAAGGGAGAGTTATAATTTAAAGTCATTCGTGTGTGGAAGGATATTTAAAACCATGATGTTAGACAATATCACCTATTGAATGTGTATACAAAGAAAATATAAAGTATCCAAGGGTGAGTCCTGGACACTCCAACTGCTTAAAAGTCAGAGAGATAAGGAAGAATCAGCAAAGACAAAGAAGGAATGGCCCCAGTGATAGAAGAAAATGCAAGAGAGTGTGATATATTAGAAGCCAGGGAAAGAAAATATCCTCCATGTAAGGGAATCATCATTATTTTAAACATTGTTAATATATAAATTAAGGTGAAAAGATTCTAAATCATTGGATACAGTGTTGTGGAGATCACTTATGTTGCAACAAACAGTTCTGATATGATGACAAGCGAATGCCTCAGTGGAGTGGCAACAAGAGGAAACAGTAGGCGTTACATTAGAGGCGGTGAATATAGATGACCACTTTAGGAGATTTATATAAGTAGAGAAATGAGGTAGTTAGAGATATAAATGAGTTTAAAAAGGAAAATAAAATATAGGCTTGGATTTTATTTTTTATTTTTAGTTTTGTTTTTGTTTTTGTTTTTAAGATGAGAAAAGTAACTGTTTGCAGTTGGGAAAAGTCTTGTAGAGAACATTGATAAATGATTCAAGAAAACAACAGTGTTATCCTGAGGTCATGTCACTGAGTAGGTGAGAAAGGTTAATATCTATTATATATTATATTATAGTCTATAAATGGAGGATCTGGTCTTAGCTAGGAGAAGAGATGGTTCATACATAAAAAAATATTGAAGGTATACTAAATTTTCCCATTGAATAGGAAGCAAGTTCACGAGTTGGGAAAGAAGATGGGGAGGAGATGTGGGATGTTAGAGTAAGAGGCGAAGTTCTCAACTGGTCACTGAGAACAGTAAAGTAATAAGAGCATAAGAGAATGTAGTATAATTTCTGGGCAGCTTTAGCTTTTAGTTTTAGTGAGACAATACTCAGTTTGGTTAAAGTAACATTTTTAGTATTGCTTTGGGTTTTATCTAGCCACTTTCCTCTATTAGATACAGGGAAGCAGGTTTGAAGCAGGTTCACTGTGCACTGGTTAGCAACTTGTCTGCGTCCAGTCAGATCCAACACACCTGTACACAACAAGTTAGTTACATGAATCAGATTTATTACTTACAGATAGGCAGCAATGGACATTAGAAGCCTAGGATTCAGGGAGAGCTGGTCCTCCAAAGCTCAGGAAAGATACTCATGGTGAAAGGAATCTTGACTGAGCACACCCCACCTGCACCACAGCTGAGCAACCCCAGAAAGCAGCTGGCCCTTGATTTTATATCTCAAGGCAACACGATTCTCTGGGCTAAAAGGTTGAAGAACATTCTCTTTCTAGGGGGAAACTGGTACAGAACCCAGTCTGTTCCGGCCAGTTCCTCCTTAACCTGGGATGTTGTATTCCCAGCACATTCTACAGTTACTCTTGAGAACTACAACGAGAAAGGGGGAGAGAGAACTGAGTAGGTCCAAAGCCACTAGGAAAACTGTCTTGCAAATAAAAGAAGAGCAGGATACACCACGGCTATGGTGTACCCAGGGAAATAAAAGATATAGGAAATCACGAGATATGAAGGCATATTCAGGGGAAGGTTAAAGGATTTTTTAGAATTTAAGGTGGGTAAAGAGAGAAGCAAGGACATGTAAGGAATGAGTTATAATAAAAAGTGGCAGATAAATGGATTCAAGGTGCTGGTGAGATTGAAGTATTATTTGAGTTAGGATACTAGAGCAAATGAGCTGAAACTATGGCAGGAATAGTCAAAGACTGAGATGTTTTGACAGTGAAATGATGAAAAGGTTGTGTTGAAAATGACAAGTTTGAGGTTAATATAATGGCAGTGACTGGACAAGCCTGAGTTATCAACAAAAGCACGATGGGTTTGCCAGACCCCTATTATTAGGAAGAAGTAAAAAACAGTCAAACAAACCTGAATTCGGAATATATGTCAAATTTTAAAATTATGTAATAAAGTCATTCTTCAAGCACTCTTGTTAGCTTTTAATTATGTACACAATCTATAATGTTTTCCACATTTTTATCTGTGATCTAGAAAATTTGTGCTATTTTCCTTTTTTTCTAGGTCAGTTTTATGATTGATTTATCAATTTGAATTGCTTCTTGAAAGAATTAATATTTTATTTCTAGTTCTGTATTGTATACTATTTATGAAATTTTCTAATTTTTCTTCTTTCTAATTTCTCTATGTAAAGTTTGCTAAACCTTTTCTAAATTCTTAAGAGTAATATTTGATTTTCAGTAAGTTTTCAAGAGAATTATTCATAAACAGTCTTTTAAGATTTTCTGTTTCTTAAGATAAATTTATGGAAGTAGGATATTTTGTCAAAGGGTATTCCATTGTACATTTTTACATACTTTTAATATATTCTTAAATTGGCTTGCAGAAGTGACATTGTTTTTCCTATATCTCCAAAATACCATATAAATCATTATTGAAAGAATAGAAATATTTGCCAATATGATAAATGCCATTAGAGTTATGTTTTTCATTTATTTGATTGCATCTAAGGTTTCATGTTTATTTGTTATGGAAATTTTTTATCCTTTTATAAATTATTTTCTTTTCTTTTGCACCACTATCTTAGAGTTTTTCATTAATTTTATTGATTTAGAAGGTATTTTTATGTATTAAGAATATCCTTTTCTGTCCTATAAATCACATATATGTTTTTCCAGTTTGTCACTTACATTTCAATTTTACTTGAGATATTTTGATATATAGATGTTTTTTGAAAAAATTAAGCAACCTAATAATTCAATATCATTTATCTTTTCTATTTTACACCTTTGGTCTTATACTTAGAATTTACTTTCTACTCCCAAAATTATATAACTGGTAACCTACATTTTTATGATAAAATTGTATAGATTTTAAAACATTTCAAGTTTTAATTCATTGGTGTATTATGTCAATTACATAGTTGTATTATCTCAATAAATACCCTATATTTTCCTAATATATATTCCTTTTGTATTTTATTAATTGAGAGAAAAGTTGGAAAATATTCACTAATTTTGAGGGAGAAGATGGATAAAAACTACCTTTATAAAAGTTAATATTTATATGCGTTTTCTGTCTTATTCAGATCTATCATCAGTATTATACTTAGATAAATATATTTTATGGTTATGCTCTGTTGACTAATAGCATGTACTTACTCCCTAAGAATAATAAAAATGCCTTTAAAAACTAAACTTAATTATATATATTGTTTCTAAGCTGAAAACTATAGATATTTATTACTGTTTAAGACACAGGAAGCCCAGAAACTAATGCATGACAAAATATTTTAGTCAATATTCACTTTAAAAAGTATAAAGTATGTGATTTTAAGCAAAATTTTTATGCTATTTTGTTTTTAAAAATATAGCTTTTCAAATGTTACAACAAATTATTTTTAAAAACATTAAGATATTTAACATTAGATATTAGATTATTACATACTCACTTACTACTTAAATTTTCATTTCTGTCCTTCAGATTGTCTGTTAAAGCATTATTGAGTTATCCTATTTTATGTACAACTCACTATTGAATTATACAAGGGGAAAAAAAACATGTATAAAACAAGGAGCTGAGATAACCTCATTTTAAAAGAAAACTGTATTTATTCAGGGCAGACTAGACTTTTAAAAGTCTGAGTTTTACCAATTGCCTTGTCTGCAATTTGGGGAAATCATATTATTAAAAACAACAGTAACAATTATTTTTATCCAATATTGTACATTGGAAACTATTTACTGAAACTAACAATGAGTTGGCACACAAAATTAAGCAGAGAAACTTTACATGAATTTAGAAGTGTCTCTCCATTCTGCAAATTTTTTGTTCTATTCTAAGTGTGTACATTAAATTGTTAATAACTTTTACATAAATTATGATAATTTTGATGTGAAATAAGTGTAATAATTGGACTCAAATCCTAAGTAACAAGAATGCATGCTAAGATGCAGTTGCTAATGAAAATTAAAAGTGGTAAGATGCAAGAACTGTTTTTCTTAAATCTTACATATCCATGCATGTATTCAATTCAAAATTATCTGAGTAATCCATTAGGGAATCCTATTACAAAATGATTTTTAATCCCTACTACACCACTGAAAATAGTTATATCATCAAAGATACTCTGATTTCAAATAAAATTAACTGTTGCTTGATTTATATTTAGGGCTTCTCAATATTGGTTATGGTAATTTTTTGAAAGGATCTCCTTGCCTTCTGTGATAGCCTCACCTAGTTTTCCTCCTATCATTTGAATAATTATTTTGATATACTTCACTATTTCCTTTCCATTGTTACCTAGAATCACATAGTTAATAAAGGAGAGAATGAGGATACACATTTAATATCATAAATTCTAAACCCATAATTTCCCCACTAGTCTAAATCAGCATGATAAACAGTTATTGTGTCTGTTTCTTTCTATTATAGTTGCCATCACATTAATGTAGGTCATTCATTCATTTATGTAAAGAGTAGACAACAAGTACCTACTATGTACCAGGCACTGTCCTTCCTAGGTGTTCTAGATGTATCAGTGAATATTATGCAGACAAAAATTTTGGACTCCTGGAATTTATATTTTAGCATTTAGAAAGATAATGAATAATAAAAATATTAGTAATAATAGGTAAAGTATGTTATGTGAAAGAGATGGTTTGCAGTGTGGGAAAAATACAAACTGTAAAGGATAATCAAAAGTGAGTGAGGAAGAAGTCACATTTCTAAATTTAGTGGTCAGGATAGGCATCAGTGAAGTGACTGGCTCTTGAGACAACACTTGAAGGACATAAGAATGTTAATATGAAGATATCTAATGGGAGAACGTTCCAGGCATTAGAAAGAGCTTTGCAAAAGCCTTAAGACCAAAGAATCTTTGAAGCATTTAAAAAAGAACAAAGAGATCAGTGTGTTTGGAACAGAATGAGCAAGGATAGTTTAGTTTGGTGGATAAGTATGTAAGACCTGGGAGGCCATCACAGAACTTTGAATTTTACTCTGAATGAAATGCAAAGCCTTTGAATGATTTTGAGTATGTGTAATTAACATTTTTAATGAATCACTCTGGCTACTATTTTGGAGAATACAACATCGAGGGGCCAGGATGGAGGCCTAGAGTCCATCAGGGGGCTCTTCAAGTAATCAACATAAGTTATTGGTGCTCAGAAGAGGCTCATGTCAGTGGCATGTGAGTTGTCATCAGATTCTGGATATATTTTGAATAAAGTACCAAAATATATGTAACTATGAGAAAAAGGATACTTCTAAATTATTTGTTTTTGTTCAACAGAGAAGGATTCAGCATCAACTGAAATGGAAACTGCATCTGGAGAAGATTTTAGTGAGGCTATGGGGAGAGGATACCAGAGTTCAGTTTTTGACAAGTAAGAGATGGCTATTATATATTAATAATCATGAGGAAATATAGATGAAGCAATTAGATATAGGAGTCTGAAGTTCTGCATAAATGTCTGGATACATCTGATGTAATGCTGCAAGATCAGGAGAGACCATGTTGTGACTGTAAAGAAAAAAGAGAAATAGAGAAGAGGATAAAGGCCCGAGACAGGGACATGCTGCCATTAATTCTCACTTAAACTATGGAAAAACTCCTAACTTTTCCCATGACTTTAATCTCTTTCACTTCCAACCTAATTTCCCCACTGATATTATAATTCTTTTTTATAACACAAATGTTATCTCACATCCCCAGTTGATTAAAAATAACAAGTATAAAACTTTTACCTTGATCAACAAGATGCTTAAGAATCTGAGCTATACTAATGTTCTCTTTCTTATCCTTCTCTTTCCACACCAATCACCTATATTTCAGTCATATCACACTTCCTATCACCCAAAAGTCACCACTTCCATACTCCTATTTCTTCACATGTTATTGTATCTTAGAATGTTTTTGCTATGAGTTCATTCAATGAAATTTCATTCTTCTTTTCATTCATAAGTCAAGAGTCATGTTTTTGTAGAGTTCCCTGACCTCAGTGGGTGAATTTGTCCTTCCCTTTCCTATACACCTATACCAATAATATGTAGCATCTCAGTGAAAATTGTGTGTCTAAATCCCCCACTTCTCTGAAGATTTCTTGTGGACAAATTCTATATCTATTTTAATCTGTATCTTACGTACCCAAAATAGTATACTTAATATAATAGACATAGATTGAATAAATAAAAGAATGTTCAATAATCAAACATTACATTATTTAGGTATTTATCAGTAATCAGTTTAAAACTTGCACAGAAACTTATTTTTGGCACATGGTGTAATAGAAAATATCATAAATATCTATGACTAGGTATGCTCTACATATACAAAATATTTTATTATCTCTGTGGGTAGTGAATCAGCCAAAAGTAATTTGGGAGTATGCTTATTCTGGAAAAACTATTTAATAACAAATGTAATATATAAGAAGAGATTGATATAGTGAAGAACATTTTCCTAAATATCAGGAATTAAAAGGAACATAGAGAAAGTTAAATGAATAGACTGATTCAGTATAAAAGACAAAATAACATCAGTCTATGTCAAAGAAAGTCTTTAATATAAAGCTGTTTTCATCTAGGCCATTTTTAAAATGACAAAATAAAATTTATCATTTGAAAAATAATGACATAAACAATAATTTCATTCTAACTGAGGATATTGTTTTCAAATTGTTCCTGATTAACCATGGTGGGGACTATTTGAGGAGACCAAAACAATTAATTTATTTGACAAGAGCTATGAGTACTATAAAGTATTTGACAATGCATTCTGATATATTCAAAACTGTGGAAAGATATAATAGTGTCACAAGAACCTGAGATGAGTTATTTCCTTTTTAAACATTTTTATGTGCCATGTCTTACAAACACATAAAATAACTTACCAAGAAAAAATGTCAGTGATTTATTATACCCAGTGACCACCAATGCTTTTCAATATTATTTTATTATTTTCCTTTATTGAGAAAGATACTCAAGTTATTATTGCATCAACTTTACTATATTGCATAAAATCAATGCTAAATGACTTTCAATAAGTAGCAGAATATTGACTGATTATTTTTCAAAAGTCTCAAGCAGGTCTTATCACTTTCCATTCCTTTCTTTTTCTCTCTTTCTCTCTCCCTCTCTCTCTTCATTCTTCCCTCCCCCTTCCTTCCTATCTTTCTTCCTTTCCTTCCTTCCCTTCTTTTTTTCCTTCCTTCTTTGTTCCTTTCCTTCCTTCCTCCCTTCTTCCATTCTTTCTTCTTTCCTTTCTTTCTTTCACCATTTAATCAAATATGTACTGACCATATAATTTAGGATGCTATTGGGCATATAAACAAATTGGATGGCACAATTATGCTTTGGTGAGGTTATATGATAGTTAAAGATAAGGCACAGATATAAAAACATATTAAAATAAGACAGAAGTCATGTAGTTACTTATATAACAAGGCCACATGGCAAATGTATTTAAGTGCTATAAATTTCAGTGAATTAAGCTATCATTGTAGGATTAAATATCCAGGGAAGTCTTAGTGGAAGATAAAAGTATTGTAGAGGCACTTGAATAATTGGTAGGATTTCTATATGAAGAAAGAACAAAATATACCAGGTAGGGAAACTTGGAAGGTGCATATATAAGTACAATCGTGTACCACATGGCAACGTTTCAGTCAAGGACAGATTGGATGTACCTCAGTGGTTTCATTAGATAATGGAGCTGAAAAATTCCTGTCACCTAGTGACTTCATAGTCATCGTAATATCGTAGTGCAAGGCATTACCTTTTTTATACATAGGTATATTTAGATCCACAAATACTTACCATTGTGTTGCAATTGCCTGTGGTATTCAGTAGAGGAGCATGGTGTGCATGTTTGTAGCCTACCAGCAACAGGCTATTTTATATAGTCTAAGTGTGTAGTAGGCTCTACCAACGAGGTTTGCATAAGTACACTCTATGATGTTCTCAGAAAAAAATCTCATAATGATGCACTTCTCAGAATATATCTTCTTTGTAAAATTATGCATAACTGTATGTACAATCTTTTTTCTTCCTTTTATTAACCCACTTCACTCTAGAGATATATATAAAATCTTAATATAAAGCTGGAGTCAAGATTAATTTGAGAGGAACTTATTGAGATTTCTCTATTAAACCTCTATTATAGCAATAATTCAAGTATGAAGTGAGAGTAGAGTTTCAGCAGGGATAATATTCAGATTACTCATGATAAATAGGACAACAAAATAAAAGCAACAGGTTTGAGGAATTTTAGCATATAGGTGAGGGAAAAAGCATCCAGTAAAAACATTTTTTTCAAAGTAGATCAAATCAATTAAGATTTGAAGAGAGAATGATCATTATTTTTCATTGGAGAACAAGAGATGAATAAGGTTGTCTGTTTGCTCT
>CAUYPO010049903.1:0-20324 GCA_963574435.1 Cheirogaleus major | reverse complement strand
TTCAGTATTTTCAGAAAACAATTGTTAACTGCTAACTGTGGGGAGCAAGGGCAGGGCTTGAAATCTGGCAAAAGTGGGGCTTATAAATCTGCTGTGAATTTCCCTGCACAGAATTGAAACAGGGGGTAGGATCATTGAGGGGCAAATAGGAGACAGGTCCCTCCCAAATGCAACCAGTTATATTGTCTCATGACTTACAAAGAAAAAGAGTTTAACATAACTGTGATATTTACTATAGAAGTAATTAAAAGTCTGTTGTTAAGTGGAAAAAGCATATCATGGGATGTTTACTATGTGAGTTCATTTTATTTAATTATTTGTGTATACTTATGGGTATGTTTATTCCCAGAGGAAAGGGTAAAGAAGAAAAAGTTAATCATGGTATCTGTGAAGTGAGGTGAAAGTATAATATGTATGATTTTTGTTTCCTTCTTTTTGGACTATCAATTGTTTCTGAGGTTTTTTTTTTTTTTTTTTTTACAGTGAACATTTATTATGTATATGATATTTTACATTATTGTTTATGTTATTAACAAGCTATATGTTATAGAAAAAGAAACGTGCCGTAATCTAACACTAAAAGTTCCAGAGGAGAAGAGAAAGAGAATAGGGCTGAAAATATACTCAAAGAAATAGTAGGTAAAAACTCACCAAATTTGGCAAAATACATAAACTTAGAAATTTAAGAAACTAAGAGAACCCAAATAGGATAAATTGAAAGAAATTCACACCAAGCTGCATCATAGTCAAGCTTCTGACTGCCGGCAAAGAAAAAATACTACATGAAAGAAACCATTTGAACGACAGCATATTTCTCACCAAAAAACATGGAATCCAAAAGGAAGTGACACAACATTTTTCACTTGCCCAGAGGAGTACTACATTCATTGAAAATAACCTTCCAAAATAAAGGGGAAATCAAGATATTACCAGAAGAAAGAAAGAGAAGAGAATGTGTCATCAATAGACTTTCTTAAAAAATTAATAGGGTAAGTTCTTTAAACCGAAAGGAAGTTATAAAACAGGAATCTTGGTACATCAAGAATGAAGATGAAACAATGCAAAGAATAAAAATACAGGTAAATAGAATAGATTTTGCTTTGTTTCTTGAGCTTTTAAAATTAAGGTTGATGGTTGAAGAAAAACTCCAACACTCCACGATCTGGGGTGGAAATGAATGCTAGAGAAAATATTTAAGAAATTTGATTGTAAATGGAGAGGGTAAAGGAATGTAAAAAGAGGTGAAGTTTCTAACTGCTCTCAAACTGACAAAATATCAACATCAGAAGACTGTTATATGAGCAACCATTAAAAAAAGTGAGTTCAGTAAGGTCACTACTTATATGAAAGATAAATGTAAAAATATCAATTGTATTTTTATATTGAGCAATAAGCATGTGGACATAAATTAGAAATACAATTCATTTATCATCACTTAAAGAAAGAAGAAATAATTATTTTTAAATTTGTATTTATTTTTTCATTTCAAAATATTACAAATGTTTTTGGTTATATGGGTTGCATTTATAATGCTTAAGTCAGGGTTATAAGTGTTCCTGTCACAGAGATAGTGTTCATTCTACCCATTAGGTACATGTTTGCCTCCCTGCTCCCTCTTGTTGATTTCCATTGAATTTTACTTCCCTCCATGCACATGTGTACTCATCACTTAGTTCCAATTTAATAGTGAGTACATGTGGTGTTTTTTTTTTTTTTTCATTCTTTAGATACTTAGGATAGCTGTCTCCAGTTCCATCCAAATTGTTACAAAAGGCATTAAGTCATCTTTCTTCATGGAGGAATAGTATTCCATGGTATACATATACCATATTTTGTTAATCCACTCATGACTTGATGGGCATTTGGGTTGATTGCACATCTTTGTAATTGTGAATTGTGCTGCAGTAAACATTAGAGTGCAGAGGACCTCCTATTCCACCATCTTGTCAACATCACCCTGTTAAGTTAGTCATTTTTTAAGCAGATTTATTGAGATGTCATTTATATACTATATATTAATAATTCATTCATTAAAGTGTACAATTCAGTGGCTCCTAGTTATTCATAGATATGTGCAACAATCACCACAATTTTAGAAACATTTTATCATCTCACAAAGAAACTCCATATCCCTTAGTCATCAACCTCTTGTCCTCTTATTCCTCCCCACCCAGCCTGAACAACCACTAATGTACTTCTTGTCCTTAGAGCTTTTCCTATGCTGGATTTTCCTATCAATGGAATCAAATAATGTATGGTCTTTTGTGACTGGATTCTTTCTTTTAGCATGATGTTTTAAGGTTCTTCATGGTGTTGCAGGTATTAGTACTTCAGTTATTTTTTGGCTAAATATTAATAATATTCCATTGTAAGGATATGCCACATTATGTTTATCTAATCATGAGTTTATGGCCATTGGATTGTTTCTGCATTATTATGAATAATACTACTATAAATATTTGTGAACTAATTCTTGTGTGGACATTTCTCTTGAGGATATAGGTAGGAGTGGGATTGTCATTTCAAGTCTACTGACGAGCTTGCTAAAGAAACTTCAACTCTGTGACTTTTTAAAAAAGCATTTATAATATTGCCAATTGATTCTTTCCTCTAGACCACTTTAATGAAGTTAGTGTATTTTAATAATCATTTTTATTTCTGATTAGTTTATTTATTATCTGGTTATTTCATGGTTATTTTAAATCCCCTCTAATAATTCCAATATCTGTCATATCTGGGTCTGGTTCTGCTGACTTTTTTGTCACATGGCACTATTCATATTTTTTCTTCTTGCCTTTTTGTATGCCTGTAAATTTTTTGTTGAGATGTAGACATCCTGTATATTCCATGAGACTGATTTAAACATATTTTACTCCTGGAAATTAGCACACCTTTTTTTTGCTAGAACTTTAGCTTGGGGCTTAAATTAATCTAGGCAGGAGTTGGGATGAGTTCGTAGTCACTGTGGATACTCTCAAGGTACAGTAGCCTTGAAACTCCTCTAGCAATAGACTCTGTTTAGAATAGGGGCCAGTTTGTCAGTGGGTTTTTATCAATATCTGCCCCACCCTCAGGTTTAGGTCTTCCTTTTACACTTTGTCTCAGATAGGCTCTGTCTGTCTATGTTTTTGCAATTCTCCCAGCAACAGAATTGCACCGTTAGTGCTCAAATGGTGGTAGTGTTCACCAGGGTTTCGGGAGGGGGGGCAAGACCCACATCATAGGGATGTGGAGAGCATTGTGGGGGGGAAGGGCATACCTCTAACCCTTGTTAGGGAGAGGCAAAGTTATACAATGTAACCAAAATGTAAAAAAAAAAATCTTTTTGTGGATGGAGGGCAGGCGGGAGGAGGGAGGAAGTGTAGAGTTACATAATGTGTGCCGTGCGCGCTACCTGGGGATTGGACTCACTTGAAGCTCTGGCATGTGGGGGGGAGGAGAGATGGTAGGGGCAATGTATGTAACCCTAACAATATTTGTACCCCCATTATATGATGAAATAAAAAAAAAAGAATTGCACCATTAGTAGTTGATGCTTGTTTTCACTGTGGTTGATACCATAAGAGAAGAATGTTTTCTATTCTCATAGCCCTGAGTCTTAGGCAAGCATCATGCCCTAGGCCTTGAGGGTGTGGCCTCTCAGTGCTCCTTTTCCTCTCCCAGCTTTAGTTCTTAGCCCAGAACATATTATTGCTCCTACACCTGAAGAAAAAATATTGTTCTATTTCCCTCCCCTGACTGCAACAAGTTTTTGCCACAGTGGCAGTATTTGCTACTCTTCCCTTCCCAGGTTAAGATTTTTGTTCTATAGGGAAGAGAGAGGGAAAGATCCACCAGAGTTTTGTTCCCATCCTTCAGCTGCTGTTGTTCATCTCTCTCTATGTACATATATCCCATTAAATCTTGTACTTGTGTGTGTTTGTGTGTGTGTGTATGAAGGGCCAGATAGTTAATATTTTAAGCTTTGTGGGACAGGTCCAGATTACCTACAAGAATCATCTGGAGGAGGAGTGATTGTCAAAAATTATACCTTAGACTAAATTCTGAGATTGACTCTAAAAAGACTAAACCCAGCAGTCTTCATTTTAAAAGGCACCAAGGGTGATTTTTCTGCACAAATAAAATTGGAATTGATTATACTAAAAAGATGCAACAAAACATTTGAAATACAATAAAATTTCAAGTTGAGTGTGAATAATTACAACCTCAGGCCCAAGTAAAGATAGTGCTGAGTCTGGTAATGGTAACATCAGGAGAGCAAAGCCAAAGTGGCAGGTGCCTAGGCCACCTGCAAATCCACTGGTCACTTCAACTGGAGCTCTTCAAAGCAGGTTTCTCTGACTTCTAGCAGCTCCAATTCTGACTGCAAATGGAGCCTTGGTCAGCTGCTGTGGGCAGCCATCATGTTCCTAATCAATTCTGTGAGTCATCAAACCATTTCAGCCACTGAACAATCAGTCAGCTTTCCTGCCAGTAATGCTTCCAACAACCTGCAATCATTGGAGAAGAGAATTCATCAGTCATTCAAGAAACACTGTGTCTTCTTGCTGAGAGCTATGTTGCTGGCTAGGATAGAATTGGAAAGTAATACTTCAGCATTTTTGATTGCTCACCTGGTAAAATTTATTTGGTGCAATTTATATTATGATCATAGCCTGAAAAACAATTTCTTAAACCCTTATGACTTAGGTGGCTTAGATTAGAACTGAATAGAATAAGAGAATTGAGATTAAGGACTCAACTGCAAGAAAACCTTATCCATAAATCTGAATAGTCTTGAGCATATTCTAGGTCAGTGTTTTTGAATTTAAATTTACTATGGGCCAGAATTTCTTGTGCATTGACCCTACAAATAAAAAATGCCAGTATTGGAAAACTAGAAATTATAGAAAACTTGAGTAGTAACTACAATTAAGGGAACAGAGAACTGTTAGGTATGAAGCTGTGAAACTTCGTTTGGCAGTCTGTAAAACTGCCACTGTAAAACTTTGCTGTAGTGCAACATTTTGCTTTTCATATCAGTTGTTTTTTTCTGTTGCTTAAGGCATATCTTCTATCAATTTTAATCTTGTTTACATCAGGTCTGGAGCCTATGGAATTCAGTTAATCATATTGTCATATAAGCTGTATAATATTTCTTCGGTGCCTTGAGATTTTATTTCTTTGCCTCACGAAATGAACAAGCATATCGGCTGCTTTCACAGCTAACACAAACATGACATGAAGAGTAATATGATTTTAAATCAATTTGTGGAAATATTAAGCATATCATCTTGTGCCAAGTGAAGCCAATAGTAGAAGGAACATTAGCTAGAATGCCTTTGTCAACACATAGCAACATACTGGATTCAACAATAAGTGAATTATTCTTTTCCCTTGAGATGTGAAAGCGAGGTAGTTGTAGAATTGATGTAGGGATTTAATCAAATCATCAAATATTCAGATCCATTCTTCTTTTTGCTATTGCGTCGTCCACTTGCTGGCTTTTCTTCTCAGGCTTGAATCTTTGTGTTTACTAGATGGGCTTTGCAACTCGGGGCATCTTTTATTCAGGACATAGTCACATCCACAGGCACAAGAAAAATGGGATAGTTTTTCCTTGCTTATCTCTTTCTTTCAAGGATTAAAATCATTTCCTCAGATCTTCCAGGGGCCTTTCTCTCAGGTTCTGTTATCCAAAAACCCTGTCGTAGGTGCAATGGAGACGGGAGAAATCACAGATATTTTCACCCTCTATATTGGGGGGCAGGCCTTGCCTTTCAGAAATAATAGTGTCAAGGAGGGTGGGATTCATATAACTATCTGATAGACAAGCAGTATATAATTCCACAAAGCAGAAGACTTTTTCTTAACTTCAAAGACTTACATTCATCCATAAAAGAAAAGGCAATCCTGTCATTTGCCACAGCGTGCACAGACCTGGAGGATGTTATGCTAAGTGAAATAAGCCAGGCACAGAAAGACAAATATCGCATTATCTCACTTATATGTGGACTCTAAGAGAGTTAAACTCATAAAAGCGGTGAGTAGAATGATAGGTTCCAGGGACTAGGGGTAGGAGGAATGGCGATTTATCGAATAATTGGATGACTAACTAAAGGACTGAGAACTGTAACATATTGAAACACAATGACATAATGGTGCATTTTAATGAATTCAAGAGTCAGAAAAGGGACACACATTTTCTGAAGCTTCAAAGAAGAAAATGCCTGGATGAATTTGCAGACCAGGGCTCATTAATGTGAAATGGATCTTTCTTTCTCTATAAAGTAAATTAGGTGTTGTGCCAATCTTTGGGCCATTAATTCTGAAAAGGAAATGTCAATGTCACCTTTCAATTTATCCACTTGGGTGTATTTTGAAAATACTTGAAAAATATAGTGCCCTGGATATATATGCAAGTTCCTTTTAAACAAATTGCACAGAACAAAACAGACCAAAGAAGCAGCAGCAGGAAGTAGGGAATGTGCAGGTAGAGTTCTACATCTGACTCTGGGACTAAAGGCCCAGGGCCACATCTCCCTGCTGACAGTTGAATAGTTTATGAACTTTTTATACAAGTGAGGAAAAAAATAAAACCAAAACCTTTTTATCTGAGGAATACAAACCTCTTTAAATTATCAGTCCCAGTCGCAGAGAGACATTTAAAACGTAATAGCAGGGACATCTCACTCCCCGTTGAACTAAATAATTACCCCTTAAAGCCATTTTCTATGCAGGCTCTAGACTAACTGACGCCAAATGGCCATAAAATGCCATATATCATTTAGTTCAACAAGGAATAGCCAATCACGAACTAGTGTTATTTCTGTAAACCAATGAGAATTCCTGGCAAACAACTTTTGTAATTGCCCCTTCTCCTGATTTGTCCTTTTTTTCTTAAAAATGTTGAGCCTCTCCTTTGTTCTCCCGAGTGCTTTCCAAGGCAAATTGGAAATGTGTTCCTTGCTGCAGTCCTCAACCTTGGCCCAAATAAACTCTCTACTTACATTAATTTTGCCACAGTTTTTTCCTTTAAATCAACATAATCCACTTAGAGAACCTTTCAGATTGAGTGTATACACTGCCTGTCTATACTCTGACTTTAGAGCTACTTCAGGCTCTAAAAAAATAAAGTTTGACATAACTCAAAATATCATAATGAAGTGGTATTTTATGAATTTTTGGCTTAAAATTGGGGAAAAATTGGGGAAATTATTTTCTCCTTAGTCTCTATTTTTTACTTAGTCTTTTATATAAGGCAGGAAGTAAAAGCTTTGAAATTGCGACACATCAGTCATTTTGTTGTTTTTTTGCTTGTGTTTTTAAACAAGTTTATTTTATTTTTAAGTAATGTTAGATTACAGATATATAGCACCATCAGTGATTTCTCATCTAGCCCTCCACTAGGAGTTTCTCTTCTGTTTCTACTTTGCCGGCAGTATAGACTCTTTCCCTTCTTAAGACGGGTGGGCAAAGGAAGTCTAGCTCTGTGGTCAGGAGTCAGGGATCACTAAAGGATGAAATGACCCAACTATCTCTTTTATAATAAGATGACTGAGAAAAATGGCATCCAATCACAGCTGTGCATTTTTCACTTGAGACATCGAGAGATGAGTTTGTTAAATCCTGGTGGAGATAATATGAAGAAGCAAATGAGTGTGATTTCTTAGGAGAGAACAAAATATAAATGTTGCACAATATATATATATTTTTTTGTTCTTTTCGTTTATAGAAACTTGTACTTATCTTTGGCAAGGAGATACCCAGGCCATGTTGTACCATCTTCCAAGGACAGTACTGGTAACAATGTCTCTTGTCCATTGTCCTTCCAGATGAAGTAAGACTGGACCAAAGCCAATGGCTACATGTCTTATCTATAAAGGCAGAATTTTCTAAGGGCACGTTAGCAATTTAAAGAAATGTTTCATTCTCCTGTTTGTGAGTAGATGGTTTATTATTAATAGTACAGCTTCTATAGAAAGTACTACGGACATATCTCAAAGAACTACGTAGACCTATCATTTGAACCAGCAATCCCACTACTGGGTATTTATCCAAAGGAAAACAAGACATTTTATAAAAAAGACACTTGCACTTGAATGTTTATAGCAGCATAATTCACAATTGCAAAGATGTGGAAACAACCCAAGTGCCCATCAATACGTGAGTGGATCAATAAAATGTGGCATATGTCTACCAAGGAGTATTACTCAGCCATAAAAAATGGTGAACTAATACCTTATGTAACCTGGATGGAACTTGAGACAGCCTCCTAAGTGAAGTATCACAAGAATGGAAATAAAAACACCACATGCACTCATTATTAAATTGGAACTAAATGATCAACACTTGTATATTCATATGGTAGTAAAATTCAACAGAGATCAAGCAGATGGGAGGGGAGAGGAGCAGATGGGTAAATTCACACCTAACAGGTACAACACACACTATCTGAGTGATGGATGCACTTATAACTTTGACTCGAACTGTACAAAGTAATTCATGTAACCAAAACATTTATACCCCCATAATATTCTGAAATTTAAAAAAAATTTTAAAAATTATTGATACATAATATATATGTATTTATGGGGCACATGCAAAATTTTGTTACACACATAGAATGTATGATGATAAAGTTGGGGTATTTAGAATATCCTTCACCTCAAGAATTTATCATTCTATGTGTTGGGAACATTTCAAGTCCTTTCTTTTAGCTATTTTGAAATATGCAATACACTGTTGTTAACTATAGTCACCCTATTCTGCCATCAAACATTATAACTAACTTATTCCTTCTGTTTAACTGTATGTTTGTACCCATTAACCAACCTCTCTTCATTCTCTCTGCCCCCACACACCCTTCCCATCCTCTGATAACTCTCATTTTACTCTCTACCTCCATGACTTCAGCTTTTTTAGCTCCCATGTGTGAGTGAGAACATTCCATAACAAATAATTTCTAGGTGTAACTTTATCCACTGTATAAAATCAAAATATAACTGTGTATATGCTTATTTATAATTTTATGGAAATGTTAAGTTTAATTTCATATAGACTAGTGTACGCAATCAGAAACTCTTCACTTGATGGATAATTATTTATTAGTGAGTATGATTCTAACATCATCACTAGATATTTCACGACTCATTGGTTTGAGTAGTACTGTGAAAACACTCTCAATGAAACCTTAGGTAAACTTTCCTCAGTAATTCTTTAATAGCTAACAGCGGGCATTTAGTTGGTATCTTTTATTTGCTTGGCACTGTCCTGAGTTCCACTTTTATTGTTATAACACCAGTTTTTCAAAGCAGTTATTATTTTTTAAATGAGGAAATTCAAGTTTAGTAGGGTCACACTGTCAGTAAGTGAATGAGACAGTATTTTAATCTCTGTGTTGCAATTTCAAAGTTTAGTAATTCTGTTATCACTCTAGGGGAAAAAAGTTAGAAGGGGGAAATAAATGATCAGTCCATAAAACAATGAGTAGGTAGAACTACAGAACTACCAGTCATCACTCCATGCACATGATGAAGCTAGCTTTAATGCAGACGGTTAATGACAACATAGGCAACAATGTGCATAGCTAGTTGGAGTCAATCAATCTCTAAACTATGCCAAGTTACTTGGAATATGCATCAACTCTCCAATTTCCTTCTGAAGTTTATTCCATTATGCTTTAAATTAGAAAACTTCTGCAACATTTGAAATAGCCGTTGTTTTACATAGATTAAATTTGTACATTTATTGTGTGCAGCAAATTTCTAGCATTGGCTAACTTTCTGTTAACAACTTCATTGGAAATTCCCAAATAAGCAATTTGTACAGGGATAGCCTTCTGATAAAAAAGCCTGCTGGGTTGATCATGTCTGAAGAGCAATATAATTCATCATTCCCTCTTCCATGACCTGCTGCTCAATTTGGGAAATTATTGTTATTTGTGTCTCATTCACTGGTCTGTGAGGCAGAGGCAGACTTCCTGATGCCACTGGTAACAGCTATTTCCAGGCAAAGCAAGCCTCCCTGTGGCTTTATTTAATAAGAAAAACATTTGGCAATAGTATAAACCTTTCATCCTTGAGTTGAAAATTAATTCACAAACATTAATTCTTACAGAAGTGCTGCCATGTATATATTATGGAATGACACAGATTTTTGGAAAAAGAATTCAGAGATATTTAGTCTAACTTTAGAGATGAAGAAATGAGGGTCTAGAGAGACAAAGTGACTTGCCAAATTAATGCTTCTTTTTATTTTTACAGCTTGAATACATTAAATGAATGATGCCACACCACAGAGTATATATAGTATTGAAGGTACAAAGTGTAAGTTTTTTGCCTTGTGAAGGAAGGCTGTTCAATACTTTTAGAAATAAGGATTAGAGGGAGTGGGTTCGAGAAAAAGAGTAGGTTTGTATAATGGCTTGTGAAACACAGATACTCTAGAGTATTTCAAAGTAGGTTGAGGCAGCATCAAAACCTGGCTCACTGTCACTTGGTTTGTTTTGAATTTTCGATGTTGAGAAAAGTATTGTAATGGCTTAAAAATTTAATCTGGAAAATTTTCCACCAATTTTACCCAAAATGTGAACACCACTGCCTTACTCCTATGCTCCATACTCAATCTCTGAATATGTACCTATTTCCTGTCACTCTGAAAGAAGAGTAGGAAGAAAAGAAATTTAAATGGACTAGCAGGGGAAAAGGAAAAGAGATCTTGAGAAAGACATGGTGCTTTCTACCTGCAATCACAGACACTTCAAACTAGAATTAATTTTAAAGATGTATTAGTTTGGGTCCCTTGAGAAGCAGACACCAAGATGAGTTTAGATGTGCAAGAGATATGTCATTAAAGATAAAGGAGAGGACATAGAAGTAGGCAGAATGATCCTTTAGACTGATGCAATCTGACACCAGTGAAAGGAGAAGGGAAGGAAGACAGAGTCTTAGACTGCAGAACAGATCTAGGGAATTTGGCAAGGCCAATGGGGAGTCCCTGAGGTGAAGGTGCCCATTAGAAGAGTCCTGTGTTTTGCAGAAATGGTCGTGCTTCAGCACTTCTGTCGTTTTCAGTCATTGGCTGGAAGCATCATGAGGTAAGTGTAACATGGCTGAACATATTGGAAGATCCAGAGAGTTGGAGCTGTACAGTTTACCATACTCTGTCCATCAGGAGATCTGAGCAGCAATTTTCATGGCCACAGCAGACCACCTCTTACACCACACAAATCTCCATACATGTTCATTAGAAACTTCTCCATGGTGTTCATGGGTCTCACTTCCTGGGAGGGGAAATTTAGAAGAGGGAGGTTAATTCAAGGAACTGCAATCCTTGTTGCTACAGTTGGTCTTATGGTCACAATTGGTACTCATCATCTGCCTCAGCTCTCCTGTCCAAACTTCTCTTACTCACTACCATCACTTCAGCCAGTGCTAGTGGCTGACAGGTGACCTGAAGATGTTTATGAAGTGTCTGAGCCATAATTCTAGCTTCTTTAGGCTGGAGTTGATGCATAAATCTATTTCCAGTTATAATGGGGCCAGGCAGGACAAATATGCACTCAAGTGGATTACCTGGGGCCACTCATTCCTTGTTTCCCCTCCTTGCTTCCAAGATGCAATTATTTTAGTCTGTTGGGAAAACAGGACCAAATAGAGTTCTCCAATACAATGTGTATGCCAGATCCTAAAAGATAGCATCCCCTTCTTTCTGAGTGTTGCCTCTGAGCTGGAGCTTCAGTTCTGCCTTTAGAAACTGGATGAATCCATATAGTGTCAGTACTATATGAAGCCAATGGCTTCTGAGAAGTGCAGTATGTGGAAATACCAGTGGATCCCATCATCATGGCTTCACTCCCACACCCCCTTTGCTTCTGAATCTGAAAATTGGCTCAGGTCTGGGAACTAGGCAAGGGATCATGGCATTTTATTGGGGTGGCTGCCATTAGCCTCCTGCTCCTCCTCCATTCTCGTCTTTTATTGGTTGTAGATATTAAGTTACAGTATTATTGGCTATGTTTCTTCCCCCTAGAGATGCCATGCCCTATTAACCAGCTCCATTACTCCCTGTGGGCCAAGACCTCTTGGCTGCTCCTTTGACCTTGATGGTCATTATGATAATTGTGTCCTGGTTTCTGGCAGTTAAATGCCACCACCTGGCCTCTATTACTTCAGAGCTGAATTATCTCCATGAATATTAATGAGCCCTGGACTGGGACGATCTCTCTTACCATAAGTTCTGGCCTGCAGCGATGAGCCACCACTGAACTCCTCTCACTGGTGCATGCCTGATGACCTTGGTAGATGTTGTTTCCTATGTATGGTCTGTCCAGAGACTAAATTCTTATGGCGCCTTTTGGCGTCACATAACATATCCATTCCAGCATCACTAATCATCATCATTACTCTTTCTAATTCTTGATCTACTATATTCCAGGGAATTCCAGGCATTTCCCCTTAACTCATGATAGTCCATTTATTTCTCCTTGCTTCTCTCATCACTATTTTTCTCTTCATCTGGGGCCCTTGCTACAGTGTTAAATCCTGTACTTCAATAAAGTGATTCCTCTAAGCCAAAAAATTATTGTTTATTCTGCATTATGTTCTAGCTCTCCTGATTAAATACCCTTAAAATCCAAATATAGAGATACTTCTCTGGCTCCTACTGGTACATGTTAGCTAATTCTTACATCCTCTTTATGATATGATCTTTTTGTCTCCTTTCTCAGACCCAGCACACCCTCAGCCGTCTTGCTAAGATTTAACTTAGATATCTGCTGGATAAACAGAGAGGTGGGGTAACCTCTGAAGATGATCTCTATTTCCTTGTGGGCAAGTGTCATCTTCAGTGTCTTCTAGATGCAGTGGCAGTAGAGGACGTGCCAGTTCTAACTAGGGAGGGACAAGCTATCTCTGTAAACTCTGGATATTCAGGGGTTCTGCAGAGCCAACATAATCAGGGCATCTATTCAGATGTCCTCATTCCTTGTTTAAGAATCCCAGGGCTCTGAATGGACTCTGATTTTAGTATAAGAGACTTGTATGATCATTCAAACATCTCTATAGCTATGCAACTCCAAATATTAAGTCCTCAGTCAGATTCTTACCTATATCTGTTCTTCTCCTGCAGGAAATAATGGCCTCTTTTAAGTTATCCAAGAGGCCCACTTTCTTTCATTTTGAGCTTTTAATTGATTGCTAACATCCCTCAGTTTCTCATTATTCCTCTGCAGGTTGTCAATACCAATTTTGCAGTAAGTAGTGAACTCTACTGACCTTGTGGTTTTTCCCCCACTGTAACTTTCGAGTGTTTAAATAATCAGAATGAACCCAGTAAATCCTCAGATTCTCATGATCAAGCCATTGGAATGGGCATTAGTACCCCCATCTTGCTCAGACATTGGCTCAGAGCAGCCCAGAGAGACTGTGGCCTCTGAACATAAAGGTAGATTCTAACAGGTGGCACCTGGTCAACTATGCTCTATACAGTAGGAGATCTGAGCGTGGAAGCCACAAAGAGTTGCCAGTACAACTTCCCCATATTATAGATGAAAACACTCAGACCACAGGTTGATGGACTTGCCTGAAGCCAGAAATTTAAATAGTCCTAGGCTGATATTTCTTGCTGTGAACATTCTACTTATACATAGAACCACATATCAAATTTCTATGTAGAAATTAAAGAGACAAGTGATCAAATCCTAAGACAACACTGTTGCATCCTAAACTACTGCTCTGCCTGAAATCCTTGTTGAGGATTTCAGCTCTAGCAATTCACTCAACTGTTTCTGGTTCATAAATGTGAAATAGGAGTCCACTGGGCAGAGAAAGTGGAAATTTTTTTTTCAGAAAGAAGAAATCTGAGCAAAACTATAGCAACATAAATGTAAATGAAAAATTTGAGGAATGTCCCCAGAAGTTCCTTTAGTTTAAAGAACAGAGAAAAGATTGGAAAATGATAGTAGTTGATTCTGAATATGAAGATTGTGGCCACTTTGATATTAAAAAAAAATTAGACAACAAATAGTCAATAGGAGTTTTTAAGCTGACAGCCAATGTAGTTACTAGAAAATTGACTTACATATATTTGAGTAAAAATACATAAATAAATGTATATGTTAAAACTATAACAAAATACCAGATTGATTAAATATTTACACTTATATTCTTTAGTATTATATAAATAAAATTAAGGCACATTTATAACAAACTATGTACATAGATTTAATCTCTGATAAAATAATTTGCTTTCTGCAGTAAAAATCCACTCACTTTTGACATAGAAAACATTTAGAAAATTTTCAATTCAAAGCTATTCAAAGTAGCACAAATCCTACTATATATCAAAGTCTCCCCACCCCACCCCTTGCTCCAGAAAAATAATGTCAATTTAACTCTTTTTAATTAATTAAATAAATTTTTATTTAATACAAATAATATTTATTCAAATAAATAAAGTTTTGTATTTTGATAAGTAATTTTGTCTGAGAATTAAAACATGTTTGTGAAATACAAATCCAGGTTAAAAAGTAATGCTTATAAAACATATTTCTTTAAGACTCAGCTTATTATATAAATAAATATAAATATTTGCCTACCTCTTTGAAATATAAGCAATAGTTAACTCATATCTGGGAATGGTTAGCACCATATCTTAGCCTTGAATTATGTGCACAAGTTATATTTGTATCTAATAAGTTTATGTATCCCATTAGTGTTTCAAATTAGTTATTTTGATTATAATTATAGACTTTCATGTTCAATTTTAGTGCTAAACAGGTTTTGGATCTGTTCCACTTATTGGCCATATGACTTGGAATAAATTTTATTTCTTCATGTGCTTAATTCAATAAAATATCTACCTTAGAGTTGTTGTGAAGATAAAAGATAAACAATACATGTAAAGTCAGGTGTATGTTAAGGCATTCAAAAGTAATACCATCTGGGTGTGTTGGTGACTGAAGAGACTAACAAAAATTTTATTCTGAATCCATGTAAGGTCTTGTTGTAAAGTGGAAATGGAAATAAGGAAATCTGGCTCATTGCCCAGATGAATTAAATATATTAGGTTGGCAAAATGAGCTACATGATTTTGGAGAAGTCATTGGCCTATTGTGGATCTTAGTCTGTTCATCTGCAAAATGAGGTGATAATACTAACCAGCCAACTTCAAAACTGCTCTGAGCAGTCTTAAAAATGTCAGGGACTGCTTGTCTTGTACCACCAAGTTCTACTGAGTGGAAGGAGACATCAAATAGAGGGGGCTCAACTCTCTCCACCTCTCTTCAACCAGAGAATTTCAACTTTGTGTTTTACATCTTGATTTGGTTTAAACAGAGATTACCAGTGTTAAAACAAAATTTATAATACAAAAATTATAAAACCACCAAAGTAATTGATCTCTGTTTCCTTTCACCCATATCCTTACTGTGTCTGTTTTTGACTTCCAGAAAGATTTGCAGTCAAGTTAAAAAAAACCTCAAAACATTTATTAAGCACAAATATACAACCAATTTAGATAACTCTTAAAATGGTGTGATAAGGAAAATCGCTTGCTGAATACATAATATGTATCAATCATGATGCCAGGAATTTTCGTAAATGTTGCTATATTTAATTCTTTTTAAATATATTTTAATTGATAAATAGAAATTGTATAACATATTTAATTCTTAAATAATCTTATTAGGTATATGCTATTATGTCCATCTTACTAGACAGGAGTTTCTTTAAATCATAAGGTTAGTTGATGAAGGCTGGAATATAAAATTCAAATCTATTGGTCTGCAGAAATTATTAATAAAGAAATTATATTAGGTGGCTATTCAGAGCACCATGTAGTAAATGAAGATCTTTGAATTACTGAGCTCAGAGAGCACTGATTGAAGACCTAATACACAGCAGGCATGACAAAGGAGATAAAGATGAGAAAACTACAACCCTTCCCTTTAAAACTCTTCATCTAGCAGAAGTAATGGAAACTTAACAGAAAAATAAAATGAATTGGCGGGTCACTGCTGATCTGGTGAGATGGCACAGACCTGTTTCCCCTAGCTCCTCTTTGCTAAATACAACTGTAAACACTGTAAATAGCAAATAACAACCACAGGAGAACATTGGAAGGTGGAAAGGGGAAGGCAAACTGGTTTGAGATCCCAGGATATGTGTGAACAACATGTAGGCAGTTTTATGTCCCCCTAACCAACACAAGAAGGTGACCTAGAGTGAGCATTTCCTAAACCCCAACCTAGCCAAAGGCTCATTCCTCCCTGAGAACGAACAGGAAACACCACCAAGTGAACTGGCACCACAGCTGAGGAGGATCAACTGGAGCCCCACTAACAATAACGGGGAAAAAAAAGTGCTCTCTTTCCCTGTAGGCAGAACTTCAACTCCCCTTCCCCACCATAAGCCACCAAATGGCTTCAGGGTACAGAAAAGGGGATTTTTATTTTTTAAACAAAAGCTCAGCAAAGTAAACCTCTACATTCCCAAGAGCCAGAGTCTCTCTTCCTCTATTTTTCCTCCTAATAGGAAGAAGAACTGTCCTGGAGAACTTCCACTCCTTAGGGCTTCATGGGCAAGGAAAAATGAAAAATGAAAGCCCCAATGACACCAGAAAAACAAAGCAAAAAAAAAAAAAAAAAAAAAAAGGCAGCAGCAGCAGCACAACAATAGCTCCAAAAGTTTTTACTGAAACCATAGCCCACAATCCAGTTTAAAAATGGACCAAAGGCATAAAGAGACCTTTCCTGAAGAGGAAATAAGGATGGCACACAAATACATTGAAAGATGTTCAACATCATTTAATCATCAGGGAAACAGAAATTAACCTCACAATGAGATATCACTGCATACCTATCAGACTGGATAAAATAAACCATAAGATAACACCATATACTCATGGGGGTGAAGAGAAACTTGATAACTTCTAAATTGCTGGTAGGGATGTAAAATTCTCACTGGAAAATAATGTGGCAGTTTCTTATAGAATTAAAACTGCAATTGTCATATGACCCAGCAATGCCACTTTGTGGCATTTATCTCAAAGAAATGAAAATTTATGTTCACACAACCTATATTCAAATGTTCATAGCAGCTTTATTCATAATGTACAAAATCTTTAAAAAGCCCACATGCCCTTTAGTGAGTGAATGATTAAACAAACTGTGATATATATATACACACACACACATATACACTGTATAGAATATTAACAATAAAATGGAACAAACAAATTAGTTGCTTGCAACAACCTGAATGAATATGCGGAATGAATTAAGCAAATCCCAAATGGTTACATACCATAAGATTCCATTTATATAACATTTTTGAAATGATACCACTTTAGAAATGGGAAACAGATCAGTGACTATCAGCATGTTATAAAAGGCCAACATGAAGGGTACTTGCGATGATGGAACTATTCTGTATATTGACTATGGTTGTGGGTACATGGACCTATGCATATGATACAGTTGTATAGGACAAAGCAGACACACACACACACACACACAAGTACAAGTAAAACTGGATATTCGAGTAAGGTCAGTAGATTGCCTCAATGTCAATACTGGTTGTGATAATGCTATAGTTTTGCAAGATGTAACCATTGGGGGAAACTGGGTAAAGGATGTATGGGATTTCTCCATGCTGTTTCTTACAACTTCAAGTCAATCTACATTTATCTTCAAATAAAAACTTTAAAATTGAATGGAAGAACAGGTACAATGTAAGTTCAAAGATGGAAGACATGTTTAAATAAATTGCAGATTAAGAGAGTAAATCTTGGTATTAGAAAATGCAGCAGTTCATGTTTCTGGAAGTCTTTCATACAGAACTAGTCAAGTCCTGGGGCAAGAAATAGAGAGTAAGAATATCCCTTAAAGTCTGTTCCTGAAAAATAAAAAATGTTCCAGGGAAGAAAACAGATTCCATGAGAAGTCAAGTTGAGAGCTGATGTCCTAAACATCATCCATTCCATCAGAGCAGACAGGTACAAAGTCAGGTATGGTTTTCGACTACTTGGTAACTTTGCCAGTCCAGTTGAATGAGATACTTTGGAAACTTAAACCTATTTCTCTGACCAGCATTTCCAGACAACAGAAAAATGTCAGGATTTAACAAATACTCAGAAAATATTCAGACATTATCAAGGATCTATGCAGAGAACAGAGAACAGTTGCCAAAAGAAGTGAAAAATGCTGCAGTGAGTTACAAAAAGCACACACAGAAGATGTTTGTTTAGACTGAAACAAGTGAAATAGGTCTTGGCTAAAAAGCTAAGGAGACGTAAATAGGAATCTCTCAACTGTGAAATTAAGATCTCCTTATCCTAAAATGTACTGGTGTGTATATCTTCTGACTTTCACTAGCTCTTTGCTAAAAGTGAATGATTTTAACAAAAGCCAGTCCTTATCTATGCATTTTGAATTCTGATCATCTTCTCTTCCTGTTCGGAATGGCTGAAGAATTCGAAAGTAAGAAATGCCATCAACTAAAATTTTTCTAAAGTATGGGAGGTAATCCAAGTACTGAACCGTAAATGTGAAGGCACTGGAGTTGCTTAACAGACTCTGTAATGGGTCTCATGCTCTTAGAAATCTAAGATATTGAGTCCAAGTTTCTTTTAAACAGAAAGTATCTTGTGCATTCTTTTAGTCATTCGCCTCACATCAAATAGCGTTTTCAGTTATTTATCTTTAACTGCTATGACAAAAGGCTTATTTATCTCCCATTTATTTGAGAGGCAGTTTTCTTCCTGGCGATAATTAGGTAAGCATTGCTGACTCAGACCCAATCCAGACTGCAAATGTTCACCTGAGAGCATTTTTTAAACTGCCAGACTGCAGAATAATGAGAGCCAATCTTTATCATTTGAATACTTAAAGGAGCACGTGCTACCAAGTGAGGAGTTGCAGCATGTTTGAAACCGGGGAAGGCTTCATGGTTATGTGACCTGTGTAATAACCCAGGGCCCCACACGCAGACGGGCCCAGCTTGGTTTAATGCTCTGCTCTCACTGTCTTGAAAGTTTTAGCAATTTTTGAAAAAAGGGGCCCGGCATTTTGACTTCGTACCCGGTCCTGAAAATTTTGTATCTGGTCCTGGTTGGACCCAAAGCCAGGGGATGAAAGTAGCTGTTTTTCCCCAGAATAGGAAAGGAACACCTGTGACCTGACATGCCTGAAAACTCAGCTGCTAGCAGATTAGGCACGGAGGTGACTTGACTTTGCATACTTCCCTTTCTCTCACCACTGGGGATTCAATGTGCCAGTTTCTGGCAGGTACATTTCACAACATATCTGAAATCCTCTGTTTATTCAAGAGATAGTTTACTCAGATAGGAAAAGCAAAACAAAACAAACCAAAGCAAGAGAGGGAACATGGCAAACCAAATCTGAGTCCAGTTTTGTACAGGACTACAGAAAGCTCTATGAAGACATTTTCTTTTTTCCATGTGTTCCTCATCATGATAAAGGAATTATGTTACTGGCTCATTTGATTCTATCACTTATAAAGTAATCATTAAGAATCTTGAAGGTCCTGATCATTTTTAAAGTGTTCTGCCCATATTCTAATACTTGATAGTCTAGAAATATCTTCAGCAACAAAAGAGTTAATGTATGTCATCCATTTCTAGATATTGGGAAGAGAGATACAAAATGAAACTGCAGAATATACATCTGCAGAATATTTGTAAATACTCTTTACATACTCATTACATGAGTAATGTGGAACTATAAAATTATTCACAGATTTTATATATGATTGAATATATTTACTGTGATATATATGAATAAATGGTTTTTGAGTGCTGAAATATATAGATATCCTTCTCAGTTCTTAATGCAATAGTGAGCTTTTTAAAAATTTTATTTTTAATAAAATGCTTTTACTAATGCTTAATTCATATATAATAATATTCATTTTAATATACAATTCAATGACTTCAGTAAATTTTACAGAGTTGAACAAATATCACCAAAATTTAATTTTAGAACATTTCCATCTCTCTCAAAATATTTTCCATGTAATCAATCCCTGCTCTGACCCCAGATCCCAGGCAACCTTAAATCTACTTAATGTTCATATACATTTACCTTTTCTGGATATTTCATATACATTAGTGAGTGGTCTTTTATGTCTGGTTTATTTCACTTAGAATGTTTTTGAACTTCGTCCACTGCAACAATTATTATTGTTGGTCTTTTAAACTATAGCCATGCTAATGGTATGAAGTGGTATTTCAAGTGGTTTTAATTCACATTGCTCTAGCGATCAATGATGTTGAGCCTTGTTTCATGTGTTTATTAGTCATTCATGCACACAGACACACACACC
>CAUYPO010049897.1:0-30299 GCA_963574435.1 Cheirogaleus major | reverse complement strand
GGCATTTGGATTGTTTCCGCCTTTTGGCTATTATGAATAAATGCTACTATAAGCGTTTGGATTTTGTTTTTAGTTTGTTTATTAAAGTTTTAAATTCATATCATCAAGTCTATTTCTCATTTAGATTGTGATTTCTTCAGTTGTTTGATTAACAATCTTTTCTCAAACCAATGTTAAAACGTTCACCCATATTTTCATCTTTTTAACATTTTTTTTCTTTCCTTTTATTTCATCATATAATGGGGGTACAAATATTGTTAGGGTTACATACATTGCCCCCACCACCCCTTCCCTCCCCCACATACCAGAACTTTAAGCGAGTCCAATCCCCAGGTGGCGTGCACGGCTCACCTTATGTAACTCTACACTTCCTCCCCCCTCCCGCCTGCCCCTCCATCCCCCAAAAGATTTTTTTCTTTTTTTTTACATTTTGGATACATTGTATAACTTTGCCTCTCCCTAAGAAGGGTTAGAGGTATGCCCTTCCCCCCGACAATGATTGCCACATCCCTATGATGTGGGTCTTGCCGCCCCCCGAAACCCTGGTGAACCCTACCACCATTTTAGCACCATAGTTTTAAACAGTCAGAGCCAATTAGATGGAGAGTCGATGGGGAGCCCTTTTTCCATATCTTGTGTCGCTTCACTTTGGATAATGGGCTTAAGCTTAATCCAGGATAGCATAAACGGTGTTAGCTCACTGTCGTTTCTTAGAATTGAATAATATTCCATTGTGAGCATATACCACATTTTAGTTATCAAACTCTTTGTCATCATTGTATTCAACAGACCTTGCACCAACTAACTACCACTTCTTCCAGGCTTTGGACCACTTCTTGCAAGAAAAAATATTTAATTTTCAACAAGCTGTGGAAAACGCCTTTCATGATTTTATCATCATTGGATTTCCAGGCTTCTTTGATGTTGGCTAAACAAGCAACATTATGATGGCCAAACTGTGTTGATAGTTTAGGCACATACTTTGATTAACGGTACTGGTTCTTATTTGAAATGTAATAAACTAAATTTTTTATTTGAAATTGGACATTATATATTTAATGGTCAATTTAATGACCTATTCATGCATTTACACATATATTCATGTATACGTGTGTATATTTTTCAATAAAGAGACATTATTTAATAACAATAAACATTTGAATAGGGAGAAAATACAGTGTATTGGAGGCATGAGTAAACATTTTACTTTATACATTTTTATTCTTTTTAATATCTGAAATATGCAGTTACATTATTCTGCAAGAAAGAAATAACTTGAATTTGAAAAAATAGCATGAGCAGTCAGCAATGCTAGATGCTGCTGAGAATCTAAGCAATCTGAGGAATGAGAAGCGTGAAATATTTTCATTGTCATTGATGTATTGGTGGATTTGTCAACACATATATCAGACATTGAGAGGTCCTGCAATATTAAAACCCATATAAAATAGTTTGATTCATAGTTTCCCAAATTTTCTTGATCAGTCATTCCTTCACAAATAGCACATACTCAGAGATAATAGAATTAGTGTTCACAGAAATACATTAGTGGAAAACATAAAATTATAAAAATTATTTCATAAAATTAAATAATAAAGCTCAAATTTCTGAATACTTTTAAGGCCCTGACAATTACTGCCTTAAACATTTCATAATCTAGTGGACATGTGAGGCATGTGTTTCTAACAATGCAATTATAAATGCCTTCATAAAAATTACATATAAAATTATAGCCATTGCAAAATAATGGTTTGCAATAGAGTAAGATAAAAGACTGTTGGATATGGGTGAGCTTGAAATCACTTCATGCTGAACTAGCACCATTAGTCCTTTGAATGACCTACATTTTTAATTTGGCATGAAACCATTTCAAGCTATGTAGTGAAACTAATGAGGCTGCTACAACTGTGCAAAGCAATAATCAACACTACTTTATTGTGGAGAGTTTATTAAGTCCATGCATGAGGTGAACTAAGACAGCTTTTCTTTAAGAAAGGAGACATGTGTTTGTGTTGTTTTTCTGAATAAAAATAAATATTCCGAATGTGTATGATGCCTGGAAGAAGTCCAAGATCATTAGTTATTTTCAAACAAATGTGCAGCTCTGAGAATCACTCAACGCAATGATTACAGAGACAGTTTTAATGTTTCTTGGAATGTTTCTTCAAACATTAAGGGAACAATGGCCCTGTGAGAAAACTAATGATGTTAAAAGACAAAAGCAGCTGCTCTGGCTTTGGATTAGGTATAAATATGCACTTGTACTAGCACATATCTCCAGTCAAAAGAATTATATTAACACAATGATGTATTTCTTCTACAACAATTATGATCAATGATAGTAAATATAAATATGTTACCCTAATTCATAAAAAAAAATTACCTTAATAGCTGAAGGAGAGTTCGGGTTTATCCAAATGCTGTGGCATGACAGGGGAAATAAAAAAAAAAAAACTAATAGCAACAACAAAAAACAACTCTGCAGAATATCATTGTAACAATATATTTTTCTTTTTTTAATAGAATGTAAACAAAATCATATACAAGGTTTATAAGAAAAAGGCACTTCTGTAATAATTATTAAACTAGGAAATTAATTTTCAAATTAAGACCAGGTGAAATGGTCCTTCTTGCCGCTTCTCTTGAATCTTGATATCTTTTATATACAAAGGTGATAAGATGAAGTCTGGGCAAGAAAAACATGCCATATGTTTTTTTATTCATTTAATATCCAGCAGCCATAGAAGCATTCACTGATTTGCCCAACAAATACTGAAGATAGTATGGTCTCCGTACTGGGAATGCATATATAGCTATGCCACAGATCATACCTTCAAGGAGCTCACAGCCAGGTGAAGGAGAAAGTATATCCATGCTACTAAGCATTCCTACCTTGGGAGCTATAAAAGAGGTGGGGTATCAAGTTCAAGTGAGGGGTCTGTAAAGGCAGCTTGCATTGTTGACACTGAGCAAAGACTTGAAGGTTAATGAAGAGTCAGCCAGGTGAAGAGGGGAGGAAGAGCCCTCCCAAGACCAAGTGCAAGGGCACAGAAAGGAGAAACTCCCAGATGAGTACAGGGAATGAGAACTACCCCACTGGTAGGATCAAGAAAAAGTACATTTGAATTTAAGGACTTTAGAAATAACTGTGAAATTATAGAGATCCCCAAAGATGTGGAAAGTAACAGAAATTAGCCGGAAAAATATTTAAAACATAGCATTTGAGGCATCTTGAGTCATATCTCATGTTTAAATTTGTGTAGAACTGTTAGTCTCAATCACTGAAAACATAATATCCCCTGTCTCTTTTATTAGGTTAAATGATGCTTTAAGAAAAAAAATTAAAAATCATGAATAAAATGATGTTGCCTGATAAAAATAAGTGTTGATTATGGCCACAAAAAAGGCATGGATAACAACATTTGAAAGGGGCAAGTCACACCACTTATGAGGGATTGTTTCCATTATTTATTTTTGCATGAAGGGCATACAATTGCTTTTATTAGTCATGTTAGTCATATAGAAATAATAGTCTTTGATTTATGAGAATTATAACATTAGAGGGCTCAGCCTCATGTATCTCCATGGACATACTTTTCTTTGTCATATATATTACAGAGATCTTCCAATTCTTTATTTATAGGAAATACACACACACACATACACACATATAATGCCTTACAATAAAGTGCTGACATTTATACTAAATTACTATTTACTTAATTGTACTGAATCCTTAACTATTATATTTAAAGCTAGGTCATACAATTTTGAAGAAGATAGCTTAGTAATGTAGTCTACATATACACAGAGATGCTGGGAATTATCTACTTTACCCATTCTATAAGGACAACTATATCAACTTGGATACCAATATTAAAGATTAATTAGAATGGCTAAAAGAGTAGAAATGTAAAATAGAGAAAAGATTCCCAGGAATTCTGTAGTCTGCAGGAAGTCAACAAGTCACTAAACAGGGTATGTAGGGATGCTGCAAACAAACTAAGCAGCTCAACAGTTTTAATACACAGATTTACGAGCCACTCCTTACACTGTTCACTTTCCTTTGCCAACTATTATCTAAGTCTGCTAAGGCTTCCTAATTAAAAGGACCCTGTAACTGTGAAATCTATATTCTATTATTTTCTCTGTATATTGCAAAACCTGTCTTAAACGCATTTCTAAACTTTGTTTTAAATTGATATTAATTTTTATTGTGGCAATTCCAAAAATGTAGTATATTTCTAGAACACTAGTCAAAAAAATCAAGTGTTGTCTAAAGGAATATAATGTTCCTAAATGTAGAACTACATGACACCACAACAAAGATAAATGTTATCGAATGGAAATAAAAGTAAAATATAGTTATTGAAATTTACTGAAAATGCCATATCAATTGTTAGCTTCAGCAAGAGAGATCTTTCATTTTTCTATGTTTATATGCTTTCACTTATCTGCATTTATGTGCTTGTGCAAGGTCTAACTTGTAAATTTTTACTCAAATTATTTTTCTGTAGCAGTTGAAAATATGGAATAAGTAAAATATCTAGAGCTCTGCCATTTAAAATGGGAGCAACTAGAAACTCTGCTATTGAGCACATGAAATAGAGTTAGTTTAACTTAGATGTTCTGTAAGTATAAAACATACATTATATTTCAAAAATTAGGAATAAAAAAGAATGGAAAATGTCTCGATTTTATGTTGAAAATATGGTAAAAGAATACAAATTTGACATATTGGCTTATATATAAGATACTAATTTTAATAATTTATGTTTTCTTGTACTTTTTCAATTTGGCTACTAGAAATTTAAATTACATATGTGGTTTACATTTTTGTCCTGTCTTTTACTTCTATTGGACAGTGCTGATTTAGAATTTCATGGGAATACAATGAATTTTACTAAAATCATTCTTAGGATTTACTGGTTTGCAATAGTATCTAGAATGCATACGATCCTTTGGCATGAGTAGGTCCAACAAAATGGACATTTCCTATACCAAATGTATACAAATTTTTTTATTGTTCATTGGTTATTTTCATCAAATAATAAAATGGCTTCTGAAATATAAAGCATCTACTTTTAATTCTCTAACTTAGATCAGCTACTTTGATTAATTGAATAATTCTCAAGCTGTGATCTATAAACTAATCTAGTTTGTGAATAAGTACAAAAATCATCATTAAAATATGTAGATTTCAAAGAAATCTATTTTGTCCAACAAAATATTATTTTTAAAAATTTCGATATATTATTTATTATTTTAATTATTATGGCTATGTAATAGTCATATATCTTTATAGAACACATGTGATGTTTTGATACAAGAACATAAAGTGAATTAATCAAGTCAGGGTAATTCGGTTATCCATCACCTCAGGCATTTAACATTTCCTTATATTAGGAACATTACAATTCCAGTATTTTAGCTAAAGTATACCCTAATTTATTGGTGATTATAATCACTTTGCTGAGACAGCAAATGTTATTCATTATGTCTTTTTTTATAATGTTTATTTCAAAATATTAGGGGTAAAACTGTCCTTGTTACCTAGATGAATTGTATAATCCTGACATCAGGACTTTGAGTGTGCACATCACAAGAACAATGTACATTAGACCTGATGGGTAAGTTTTATCGCTTACCCACCTCCTGCCCTTACCCCATCTTAGATTCTAGTGTCCTTTACACCACTTTATAATCACGTGTACCCATCGTTTAGCTCCCACTTATTCATGAGAACACGTGGGGTTTGTTTTTCCATTCCTAAGATATTTCACTTAGCATGATCATCTCCAGTTCCATCCAAGCTGCAGCAAATGACATTATTTCATTCCTTTTTGTGGCTAAGTAGTATTCTATCACACTCACACACACACTCACACACACACACACACACATACCACCTTTTTTTTTTTTTATCCACTCATTAATTGATGGGTACTTAGGTTGATTCCACATCTTTGCAATTGTCAATTGTGCTGCAATAAACATTCAGGTACAGGTGTCTTTTTTGATATGATGGCTTCTTTTCCATAGTGCAGATTTCTAGTAGTGGGATTGTTGGATTGAATAGTGAGTCTACTTTTAGTTCTTTGAGGCATCTCCATACTGCTTTTCATAGAGGGTGTACTAATTTACAGTCCCACCTATTCTTTTTAAAAGAGTGTTACTAAATACTATTATAGTCACATGAATGTTTTTCTCTTAATTTTCAGCTCTTTTTAATGTAGTTTAAAAGAAAACAAAAGTAATCTCTCTCTCTTTGGGCAGACTCTTTCTTTCACAGGGAACATATGAAAACTGCATCATTTTCACTCACAACCATGAGTATATTTTATATGGAGCATTTTCCCCAAAAAGTTCCAAGACTACAAATTTCAGTCACTTGAAAATGACACTTATTTTATTTTTCTTTAAAATTCCTTTTTGAAATTTGCATAAAGAGAAAAATTTCTATAATTTTGTTTTTAAAGATGAGAAATGTTATTACCTATATTGGTATTCCTCAGGTGATGACCAAACATGTTTGATTTGCATATTACAAACATAATTCCCAAATGGAAACCCTGTCTTAAGAATGGGGAGGTAAGCATGTAGCAGGTATATGGATTTGAATAAAATTGAAAACCCTTACAAACTAGAAAAAAAATTCACTTAAAGGAAGGAATTGCATTTGTTTTTTGGAGGGGGAGGGTGTCATTTGGGTGGGAAAGTTACTTGCTGGGGTAGCATGCAGGGGCTGCAAAGCTAGACTTTAGAAATTGAAAGGGAGATGGTCTCTAGAATGCTCATTAAATTAACTAATTTATTTATATTTAGAAATGGGGTCCCACTCTGTCACCCAGCCTGGGGTGCTGTAATGCGATCATAGTTCACTGTAACATCTACCTCCTGAACTCAAGCAATCCTCCTGCCTCAGCCTCCCCAGTAGCTGAGACTACAGGAATGCACCACCATATCTGCCTATTTTTAAATTTTTTTTGTAGAGATAGGGTCTTGCTGTGTTACCCAGTCTAGTCTCAAATTCCTGGCCTCAAACAATCCTCCCGCCTCGGCTTTCCAAAGTGCTAGGATTACAGGCATGAGCCAACATGCTGGTCTTTTTAATAAAAAAGATACTGTGTGCTCTTAATTTCAGGGCCTCAGACAGGTTTGAAGGTAGGTGGGGATCACACTAAATAACCAGTTAAGGGAAAAGTCAGGGAAGTGAGGGGAAGAGAAGAGCTATCACAGATGTGAGCAGCAAGACTATGGAGGGTCTTTGGGGAAGGGACATTTTTAGGGGCAGTTTTAAGGAATATACAGAGGGAAGAGTGAGATACACTAAATTTGTTTAGGGTTACGGAGGGGCTCATCCTCAACTGCTGGTTCTCAGAGAGTGAAATTTCCAAATAAATTATTAAAGTGAAACATTGACAAAAGCAAAAGTAAAAGCAAACCACAAATTTTGAGAGGGCATAATTTTAAACAAGTCTGCCACACCAGCACAAAACTCTTCGAAGCTTTCAAAAACATCTGCACCTCATAATTGCACAATTCTCCTGCATGACTTTTATTCTTCTTCAACACATAAATCTCTTTCAAGCACACCTTTACGCTTGTCCAAGGTGCAAAAAATTATGTTTCTCTTTGCCAAGGTTCATTAACCACATACATGAGCACACATTGTAATATATATAAACTAGTAACCAAGGAAAAACTTCAAAAAGGCTATTGCTTAAAAAAGGCTATTAGAACTATTAGTTCAGAACCCCAAAGTTGGGTCTGGGGAACACTGCAGAAACTCAGAACAGCTTTCAAAAATTCAGTGAAAATGTTAATATTCTTTACTGAGTTTCACTGGTAACTGAGAAACTAATTGTCTGGTTACTGGTGCCATTTTCTTTAAGTACCAAAACCTTGATTGTAATAAAGATGAATTAACTATGAATTCTTCCACTGGTAATTGATTATGCATATTAATGTATTGTAATTTTTAATTAATAAATTAAATTTTGAAATGAAATATATTAAAAGAGAAGTGGGAAAGTAATTTTGAAGGTGTCTATTTTCTATTGGCATGCATGTATCTGATATTCATAAAAGCAAGTAAATGAGATAGACATTATGTATAAAAAGTGCAAATTTACTACCCTTTAGAAGTAGCATGCTGACCCATAAACTGCTTAAAACATACTTTTAGCTGCCATATCTATTCCTAATAAGACACTGTAATATTAAAATAGTGAATTTTTGCATCTGGATAAAAGTGACTGAATGTTTTCCATTTTACACAAGTTTCCATGAAGATTGACCTCTATCTTATTCTTTTTTAAAAGCACCAGCCCGTAAGACTGTGCTTGGAACAGTATAAATGCTCAAATGTTGTTTAAGATGACTTCACTGTTTCATTTATCAAGTTGATGTCACAGGTTATGACCAGGGCTTGCTACAATGCTACAAATCTCTCTGTCTCACTCCACTGTCCTTTAACTACTATCAAGGTTGCATTGATGGCTCCTAGTCTTACCAATGATGACTATAAATTTCAGTTATCATATCCATTCTTTTTGAATTTCCTCTCTAAAATCCCAGCTATAGCTTTATTCTCAAGTCCAATGAAGATAGAAAACGAAAGTTGTCAAATTACCTCAATAAGAGGAGCTGGCTTGTTACTTCTCTTGCAGTTCTGGTGTGCAGCATTTTATTCAGCACAAATGCAAGTATTCAAATACTTACATATAACCTTTTTAAGTCACTTTAAACATTTGAGAATATTGGCCTAAAACTAGAGACATGGGCTGCTTCTTTTTTAAAGTATAATTATAGCAGGCTATATATTTTTAATCATTTCATGTCAACATTTTGGATTCTTCTCTGAGATACTGAATATACAGACAATGCCCAGATCATATATGAAAATAGAACTCTGGCCTACAGCCTTTGCAGCAACACCCCCATCCCTGACCCCCACCACCCAGAAAGCCAAACCACAACCTCTGCAGCAGTTGGCCCAGAACAATCAAGATTTGGTTAATGACTTCCATAATTTTTGCCTCTGCTTCCAACTCAGGACCAGCTAGAGAAAGCTAAATAAATATGATCTCCAAACCAATATATAAGATGTGATTATAGTTTCCTTACTTTCAACCATTCTATGCCAACATCCTACAATCTGAACATACTGAAGTCTTTCTCTTCTTTTTTCACTATCAAACTTTCCCACTCCTTTGGAGTCTCTGACAAATGTTAGTGAAGGCACGCTCTGAATAAATAGCCTCTGTTTGTTCTCTTTTGGGGTGTTTTCATTTATTTCTCCAGCCCTAAAACTGTTACATGTTTATAATGTCCCAGTACATACTGAGAATTAAGATCAGCATCTGGCTATTGTTTTTACAAGTTGAGGATTATAAAAGAATTTTTCACCTTAGTTTAATTTTTTAATGCTTCCCTGAATTACATTAATTTTAAGGTAATAATATATTGCTTAATATGATCATCACCTTTGATTTAGTGATTTATGTAATGTGTATGGAAGTTTAGCATTGTTATGATACAAAAAAGTTTTTGGTATTCCATGCATTCTCCTAATCAATAGATTAACCAAGTAGCATAGTTTTCTCTAACCAGATATGTTCCATGAAATGTATATATGAATACTTTTTCAAAATATTTCATGAATCATAGAATCCAACAAGAAAGACATCAGGTCAAAATTTGAGCTTAATTACTTTTAAAAGATTCCTAAAACAGTGATTTTGGGATAATTAGCAAATACCTATGTTGCATATCTAATCTCATTTAAAACTCTCTAATCTTTAAGACTCAAGTAAAAGAAAATGCAGAGAATGAAAGTGTAGGATTTATTTCTATTTAAAACTATTCATGGACTTAAGTTTCATGGGATTGTGTTTTAGCTTTATAATGCTTATTGGATCTACATCTACTAGGAGAGAAACTCAGCTCAATTAAGAAAGTTTTCCTTCTGCCTAAAGCTTCACCTTTACATTCTGTCTTATATTCTTCCTTTCTAAAACTGGCACTGAACATTAGTGAAATGGCACCCAGGTTGTAGCTGAAAATTAAACCACAAAATTCAGTGACAATCTGCAGCAATTAAAAATGAAATGGATGTATTTAGAAATGGTGGCAGATGTATTTGATAAGATGACATGGGAAAAAAACCCCTAAAACTGGCTAAACTGGAGTTCTCAACATTTAACAGGCAAACAAATCACCCTGAGGGGTCTTGTTAAAATGTAGATTCATAATCAGCATTTCTTTGATAGAGTCAGAGAGTTTGATTTTCTTACAAGCTTCCAGGTGATGCCAGGAGCACAGAGAGAATTTTGAGTATCAAGGGCCTAGAGATGTTCAATCTGGGGGTGGGAGGAAAACATGCAATTATGCCTTACACAGATCAGACATATGCTGTAAAAACAAAGTGAAAACTCTAGGCTTAGTCTCTTCCACATTTGTGGAAATTCTCACTACTCATAGGTTTGACTGTAAAAATTAGAGGAGAACAATTATTTTAAAGAGCCTGAATCAGTATCTCTTATATACTAAGTACATGATAAATATCAGCTATTATTGTGGCCCAGCTTTTGAATTGAACCTTAATCATATCTAATGCTAAGTTCGAGTTTAGTGTTAGATATTGTTCTATGTTTACATGCATTATTCAAAATAGAAACTATTTCTAACCTCCATTTTATGGGTAGGGAAATGAATCATGATAGGTTAGGTAACTTGCCCAAAGCCCACAGGTAAAAATTGAGAAAACAGGGATTCAAATGCAAGCAGTCTCACACTGAAGCCTATAACCTTCAGCTAATTAATAAGAGCAAACCCAGACTCACATATATAGATCAGAGATCTTAACCAGTGTAAAGCTTTACTAAATAATGTCAAAGGCACAGGGAATTAAAGGACTCACATAAAGCAGAGATGTCAAGGTCTGTTCCCAGATTTCTCTCATGTTGGATAAGCTTCTCTGGCCAGAATAGATAAGGTTTGTAAGTGAAGTTCACAAGAAGGCTAATTTTTCAAGTATTAAACATTTCCATTTTACAGTCCAGAGAGTTTTATTGCCTGTGACATTTTCCAGGAAGCCAAGCTGGTACATCCTGAGTAGTCCTTAGCTGGGGATATCCAGCTAAGAGATTCTAAGAGATGAAGTTTCTTCCTCCTGAGCAACATCATTAGTCTATTTACCCAGAGGTAAAGTTAACAAGAAGGTTAGCAGAGATGACCTGGTTGTTTCCCACTCACTGACCTCCTCAAACTTCACCCTCGACCCAACAGTGAGAGGGATGAATGGATCAATGAGCAGATGCTTTAACTTCTTTCATCCCTTTAAATAAGAGGCCATCACTCAAGAGTAAATAGTATATCCAGTTTACTTAGACACAAATAGGGCCCCTAAAAAATAATGATGATAATTAGAAAATGCAGCAGCAATATTCAGGGTATTTATCCATCTGGAGGGCTCACACTGACAGAGAAAACCAGAAAATAGGTAGATGGACAATAGCAAGAGGGCAAACACCAGAGTGCAGAGAAAGGTATACAATCCGTAGTTAGGAAAAGAACACAAAATGAAGATGAAAAAGGGCAAGGCAGTAGGCAACTGCCAAGAAAGACACAGGAGAAAAGAGACCAGTCAGAGGACAACAATAATACCCTGGCATAGAATAATACTAGAACTGCCACAGCTGCTTAGACAGGCCTAGGCTTTCTAAATGATTTCTGATGAATGCAGTGGCTAATCCGACTGTGCCTTACCTGGTTCTTGCAGGTGGAAGAAGAAAATTGGTAGCAGCTGTCCAGAAGCAAGATGCCCACCCAACCCAGGGAAAGCAGGAGATCCAGGTAGGGGGATTAGGCCTGTCAGATCTGGGAGAAGGATAAATTACGGCCATTCCTGAGACTAATCAAATCCATAATTTTCAAAGGAAAAAGTATTCTATAATTACATTCTGATCAACTGTTTTATTTATACATTTTAATTTTGCATAAAATTTTGGCTCAAATAGTAAATTCTATTTCATTATCAGTTCATTTTATCCAAAGTGAAATGCTCATTTTATTCATATTAATGCTCATTTCCCAGAGTATAAGTGTGCACTCATCCAGGATAAAACCCTTCAGTTGAAGAACACAGCGTGCTGGGAAATTACTCTCTTATGTGGTGATTAATTTAAATTTAAGACTTTGGGCTGTATCAGCACATTTAAAACCATAATCTGCACTCTCAAAGATGCTCAATACTTCTGTGTCTCTTGTTTGTTCTAATATAATGAGAAATGAATGAGATGGGATTGATTTTAAAGGCTAAGTGTGTCTGGGAATTTGTCAGGAACCAGTAGCAGGGGAGATAACATTATGTCTTATTGAGACTGAAGAAGATTGAAACAACATATCCAGACATTGCACAAATATATTTTTGAAATGTGTAGATTAATAAGAAATGTTTAACAAAATGTTGATAAAGTTTTCTTTCAAAAGACCTCTAAAAAAATAGCAAATTTCATCATAAAGTATGTGGAATGTTGTTGCCTTTACCAAACAAACTGTCATCTCAAATATTGCTGGGTGATAGATGGAAAAAACATTCAGGTTTGCTATTGATTTAGGACTCTGAGCTACTTTCCAAATCATTCAGCATTTTGTGACAAATTATACCTACCAGGTACCCTGAATACTTTGTGTTATTGTTTTCTGAGGCCATCACCCAGCAGATATTTGAAGAGCTCCTACTCTAGTAAATGAGATCACAATTCCTTGCCTCAAAAATCTGCTTTCAAATTTTGATTGTTGCAAATTTCTAAAAGTACTGAGTTCTTGTTGAGGATCATTAATTTATCTGCTTGTGACTTTGTGGAAGCTAGTTTTATTGGTCTCACTTTCTTATGCTCTATTTCCTTCCCTGCAAAACTCACAAATACTTGAAGCACAAAAATGTGACTGATTGAAATAAATATTATTTTAAAAAATAATAGCAATATGAACATTAAACTACTATAATTATGAAAATTCTGTTTAGTCTATGATTTTTTTATTGTTGTTATCTGAGCATTTTCACAAAGACAGCCTCCCTACCTTACCTTCACTTTATCTAAGTCACTAAGCTGAAAGAATACAAGCAGCGCTTTATAGAAACTATAAATGCATGCTACTTAAACTTTCTGTGATACAAAGAAAATAGAAGCCAAAAGTGAGATAGTTTATGAGCCCATCTCTATTTACTTTTCATTACACCTGGGTTTAATTTTAGTGCCTATTCATACCACCACATGCCTCCTTTACTGGCAGTTTCAATGCATATATCCCCAGAAAGCATATGTGGTCCTGTTTTCTCACTTTACTCTCAAAGGTTAGAATTTTTAAAAAGAAGTCAGGAGTGCACCAAAAGCAAAAATACACTTTCTTAGGGAATGTGAACAGACAACATGATGAGTGATGCAAGAATTTTCCCAGACCTCTCTGGCCTGACATGCATCATTGGCCCATGCAGAGAAGGCTGCACTGGCATTTTCACTAAATAGGCAATCTCCTTTCTGCTGAGCTACTAACACCTACGTAAACTATATCCAGTGACTGAACCAGATACTATAATTGATGGGGGAGAAAAAGACATTTTATTTCAGGGAAATACAACACACCAATAAAACAACATATGTATGCTGAATAATTGTGCAGAAAAAGAAGAATGTCCATTTATAATACCTGACATATGTATAAAAAGGAATCATGAAACCTTGGGTGGGGTGAGAGTGGAGATGAGGGTGGGGAGTAAAGAGCAGTGCCTCTAAATCCTGCCTCCACATGGAATCTACAGAGAAGCTAGTTAAAAGGAAAAATTCAACCTCCCCTTTTCACCCATCTAATCAGGAAATTAGAGTAGAGACCAAGGAACTTTATATTAAAATTGACTCTAATGCAACTGCTGTATAGCCAGGCATTTGCATATGACTGCCCTCCAAGTGAAGGTTCTATCAGGTTCTTGGTGATCATAGGGAAAAGAATTTCAGGAAGCACCAAGAATGTTCAAAGCTTTTACTGAAATATTCAAAGTGAAAGTTGAAAGAGTGAAAGTGAAAGTACACTCTCAAGAGAGGAGAGGAGAGCAGGCAGGCTGGAAAAGAGCAGCTGCCCAGAAAGGAAGGGGTTTTTGGCTTTTTGAAGTCTCACTAATTGAGGGGAGGAATATTCAAGGATAAGGAATTGGATTTTACTAAGAATTTGGGTAATAATTCCTAGAATTGGGTTCCCTCCTGTCTTTATACTTTATATGATTGTTTTGAACTGTCATGGTGATTTCCAGGGTGGAGTAATTTTAAACTGCAATGTAAATGATATTGTCATTAGCCAAAGTTTATGTAAGGTGATCTAGATAGCTGAAAAGCCAGTTGAAGCTGGTTCTGTCTGTGGTTATCAATCCCTTTTAATTAGACTTTAACACTCTACAAGCCCCTGCATCCAGCTGCTAGCTTACTAGCCTAGTTACCTTCTGTCTGAGAGTTGCTCATTTCAACACCTGCATGCCCCTCTGCAAGTCCCTGCATCCAGTCTCAGCCTTGCATCCTAGTTTCCTACTCTAACAAAACCATATGGTCCAAACTCTTTGTATTAGTGATGAAGATATTGAAGCTCAGAGATTAATTGAGCTGCCCAGATCCCTCAAGCATACAATAGCAAACAAAACCTCCATCTCCTAATCCCTACTCTCTGCTCTCCAAGGACTATTTCCACATGATCTAGTGCTTATGGAGATGTCTTTTTTACCAACATAAATTTGTCTGGCCCTGGAAAAATCAAGACATCAAGTTTACCTTAGGCTTCATTTCAGTGCCATTTAATCCTACACTTTCTCCTTTATTAAGAAAGCCTTTGCTTTTATTTCTTATCTTAAAAATAAACAAGCAAATAAATCTTTCCCCAATAAAGGACCTTGGATATAGACTCTACTGTAGACATCTGGCTATAGAAGTGTGAAGAAAAACAAGAAAGTGAGAAGCATTTATTCATAAAAACTGTAGCAGTTTTGTATAATATAATACCAGTGAGAATCTGTGGCATTTTGTCTGCCCATCCTTCCAGCACATTTTACCAGTGTAGGAAAGGCTGGGAAAATAGAAACATTGTTGGTGAGGGGTGGACTTGTTTTTAAGCAGGGAGTGTAAACTGATGGAAATATTATCAGCAAATATATCCAACTGAGTAGGAAACAGTTGGGCAATTGTTCAGGTATGTTAGCTTGAGATTTTGATCCAAGATAGGGTATTCAGTGGGCCCTGAAAAAAATTAATACAGAGATTTGTAAAAATGAGGGAACAAAAATGCCCAGACAAGCTCTCCATACTTTCTCCAGGACTACTGGGAAGTATGTGCATGTGGAGAGACATAGATATTATAGCTGAAAGTGAAAGACCAGGAAAGCTTGACAATTGAACTTTAAATGTGTTTGCAAAGCCACACTGATTAATTAGCAGAGAGTGGGAGTTTTATAGGATTGATGTGTTTGAGCAGAAACATAAGTTGTTGTAATGCAGAATTGAAGGAGAACTAGATGACTAGAAAATTAGAGGTGTATATTTTAATATTTTTCTGTTATTAATTGAAAGAAAAAATAGATGAATAATCATATGGATAAAGAAATTTTGAACAACACTATTAACCAAATTGTGTGTGTGTACATATAGATATATAACTACAACTATAAAGCTGTATGTGTGTGTGTATATATATAAAAGAAGATACCCAACAATAGCAAATAAACTATTATTTTAAAATGCTCATGAAATATTCTCTAAACTAAATAATATGCTAGACATAAAACAACTTTCCATGTATTTAAAAGGAATGAAAAAATATAAATGATGTTTTCTGCTCACAGAGAATTACATTAGAATAAGCAGGAGAAAGAAAGTTGGGAACACCAAAATATTTGGAAATTAAGCAGTACAATTCTATATAACTCATGAGTTCAAGAAGAGATCACAAGGGAAGTCAGAAAATATCTTGAAGCTAAATGAAAGGAAAAACAAAACATATACAAATTTTGTGGTATGTAGTTATAGCAATGCCTACAGGGAATTCATAGCTTTAAATGCTTAATAGGAAAAAGCAATAAAATTCTAAAATACAAAATTAAGTTTCCATCTCAAGAAGTTAGAAAAAAAGAGAAAATAAACCCTAAGTAAAAGTAAGGAAATTAAAAAAATACAGTGAAAATCCATAGAAAACACAATAAGAGTAGATAAATGAATGATGACCAAGTTGCTTCTTTGAAAAGGGCAGTTACTAACCAATGAGAATAAAGTTTCAGTTAAATATGAAAACAAATAAAGCAAGAAAATAAATAAGCTGATTAAAAAATGGGTGTAACATCTAAATAGATATTTCTTAAAAGAAGACATACAAAAGGTCAACATGTATATAAAAAGGCACTCAATATCACCAATCATCAGGAAAATGAAAATTAAAATCACAATGAGATATCACCTCATACTTATAAAATGGATTTTATCAAAAAGACAAATGATAACAAGTGTTGGTTATGTGGAAAAAAAGGGAACTCTTATACAATGTTGGTGGGAATGTAAACTAATACCACCATTATGGAAAACATTATAGAGGTTCCTCAAAAATTAAAACTAGAACTATCATATGATGCAGCAATCCCATCTCTAGGGATATGTCCAAAAGAGATTAAATCAGTAGGTTAAAGAGATACCTGCACTCCCTCGTTCAATGGAGCAGTATTCACAAATAGACAAGATATGAATTAACCTAAGAGTCTATCAATGAATGAGTGGATAAAGAAAATATGGTATATATAAAAAATAAAATACTATTAAGTCTTTAAAAAGAAGGAAACCCTATCACTTGTGACAACATGAATAAACATTATGTTAAGTGAAATAAGACAGGTACAGAAAGACAAATCTCTGGTGTTCTCATTTATACGTGAAATATAAAACAACAGAACTTACAGAGGTAGAGAGCACAATGGTGGTTACCAGGGCCTGGGGTGTGAGACTGGATGGGGTATAGGGAGATTTTGGATAAACGGTACAAAATTCTACTCAGTTAGATAGGTAGAATAAGTTCTGAATATCAATTGTACGACATCATAACTGCAATTAATAATTAATAGGAAACTTAAAAATTGCTAAGAGTAGATTTTAAATGTCCTCATCACAAAAATGGTAAGTAGGTGAAATGATAGATATAATTACCTTGATTTAATCATTCCACTGGTATGCATATGTCAAACATCACCTTGCATATCATAAGTAAATACAATATGCAAATTGTCAATTTTAAAACATAAATAAAAGAATGACAAATAAATTTGTGATATCTTCTGTACAACATTGTACGTACAGTCAACAATAATATATTGCATACTTAAACATATGCCGTAATATGATAGTTAAATATATGTGTAATGTGAAAGTTGCTTTATAATCATTCGTTCCTATCAACAGCCTTTGGAGAAGATATGTTAGTATTTTTGATTGCTGAGAAATGTCAATTATCTTCAGCTAAGGCAGGGCTTAGTGTCACATTTGAAGAAGCTTTCTTACAAATCAAGAGGGAAAAAATAATCAAAAGATTTGGTAAACAGAAGTAGTGCTAATTGTGACAGAATAAAATTATGATTTTTTTCTCCTACCAAAATTATCATTGGAGATTTTATTATTTATTAAAAATATGTCTAGTACTGGGCACCAGGATATCTGGATTCTCATTATTGAATTTGACTTCTAACTCAACCTTTTGGTATCTTGTTTTATGTTATGTTTTCAATCTATTTAAGGAGAATTTGTTTTACCTACCTCCAAAACTTATTCTATGTGAAATATAATACTCAATTTTTGCTTCTACATTCTAGTTTAGAGCCTCATCATTGCACACCTGGATAACTGCAATGGCCTTCCATGTTCTTATATTCTGTAACCTCCTACTTTAAACTGTAGTATTAGAAGACTCTCCTAAGCATTTCTCTTATCAACTCATTTCATATTTCAGAGTCCTACATTGGATTCCCATTCCAGGTAGAGCTGTGCTTACATAGATTTTTCTATATTTCATTCTGTCTCTTCATATCCAACCAATCATTGTTCCTCACCCAATGGGAGGTTTATATATTAGCCAGACTGTTCCATCACACAATGCTGAACACACCATCAACATGATTGATTTCACAAGGAGTTCAATTTATGCTTCTTGTCCTTATCCTCTGTATAAACCCTACCCATTCTTTAATATCCAACTCCAGTCAACTTCTTTGTAACCTTCATGACAATTTTCTGAAACTATTGCAATCCACATTAATCTGTACTTTCTTGGAAGGTCAATAATATTGATTGCCTAATATATTTGATTAAATTAATTTAAATAACAGGTTCTTGTAATTTCTTGTGCTGTACCCCCAGTAAATTTTAAGATTCTTGAGGGCAAAGTTATGTCATGTTCTTCCTCTAAATCATCTACAGCTGCAAGTGCTGACCACAGATAAAATCAGTAAATATTCAGAGAACTATATTAAGCAAAACTGTTTTGTGCTAGAGTAAGTTAAGAGACATGATGCCATAACATTCCTCTGGAATGGATCATACCATTTCTGTAGACCCAAAGGAAGAAAGGGGTGTAACTACCATAACCAAGGTAATTTCTTTCAATGGCTAAAAGTATTGTCCCAATCCCCTATGGTATTAGTATTTAGGGTAAACTAAAGTAATTTTAAGGGTTTATGATTTTTTTTTAATGTACAAACTCTTGATCATGAGCAGTAATAAATATCTTATAAATAGCTATTCTCTGAAGTAGACCAGCTATAAATAAAAAAGGTGGAAATTTCCACATATTTTGCCCTTTCTGATAAGCTCAAGTTATTCAAATCAGCAGCAGAAGGGTTGTTTTTCTCTCCACAACCAGCTGCATGCTGCAGTACTGTCTGTGACAGAAGATTCCTAACTCAGAGTATTTCTTGACATAGCAAATGAAAGAATGTTTGGTTTTGCTGTGGTCTGATTTAAGGAGTTAATCCAATACTCTAAACTAGCTATTAGAATACCTTACATGTTGCCATCAAAAAGAATGTGGATAAAAGTATAAATTAATCATTACATCATATATTAGTAATTATTCAACTTTGATAAAATGGGAGTCTGGCAAATGAAAACTAATATAAATTTCAGTATGCATATATTCAGATTCTGACTTGAAGAAAACATACAGGAAAATCTCTTATGACATTAATCTAGACAATGATTTCTTGGATATGATTCTAAAAATGAAAGCAAAAATAGATAAATGGGATTGCATCAAACAAAAAGCTTATGCATAGCAAAGGAAACAACTGACAGATTGAAGAGACAACCCATGGATTGGGAATAAATATTTATAATCCATACATCTGATAGGGAGCCAGTGTCAAAAATATATAAGGAACTTAATAGCAAGAAAACAAACAACTTAATTTAAAAATGGGCAAAGGACATGAACAGACATTTCTCAAAAGAAGACATATGAATAGCCAAGAGATATATAAAAACATACTCAAATCACTAATTATCATGGAAATGCAAATTAAAACACAGTGAGATATAACCTTGGCCCTGTCAAAATGACTAAAAGACAGGAGATAACAGTTAATGGCAAGAATATGGAAAAAAGGAAACCGTTGTTCACTGTTCTTGATAATGTGAATTGGTACAGCCATTGTATGGAGGTTACTCAAAAAACTAAAAATAGAATTACCAGATGATTCAGCAATTTCACTACTGGGTATATAGCCTAAGGAACTAAAATCTGTATATTGAAGAGATATCTCTGCTCCCATGTTCATTGCAGCATTATTCACAATAGCCAAGGTATGAAAGCAATTGTCCATCAGTGGATTCATGGATCAAGAAAATGTGGTATTTATGCATAATAGAATAGTATACAGTCTCCTGAGAGAAGGAAATTTTGTCATTTATGGCAATATGGGTGAATCTGAAGGACCTTATGCCAAGGAAAATAAGCCAGGAACAGAAAGATAAATACTACTTGATCTTTCTTATACTTGAAATCTACAAATGTCAAACTCAAAGATGTAGGAGGTAGAATGGTGGTTAACAGAGGCTATCAGCAGAGGAGAGTTGTTGGTAAAAGGGTACAAAGTTTCAGTTAAATAGGAAGAATATGTTTTAGTGATCTATTTTACACCATGGTGACTATAGTTAATATTATAATAATGTACTGAATGTATTGTGTATTTCAAAATTAGTAAAAACATAGATCTTACATTTTCTTATCACACATAAAAATGGAAAGTTATATGAGGTGATAGAAATATTCATTAGCTTGACATAATCATTCCACAATGTATAAATGTACCGAAACATCACATTGTACCCATAAATATATACAATTAATATTTGTTAATTACAAATAACATTTAAAACAGAAGATTTATTGTTGACTTTCTATTTTCCAAGGACTCTTAATTGGCTTTATCTATGTTTTCTCATTTAATTTAATATTTACCAGGAAACCAGTAGGTAGGCATGGTTACTTCTATTTTGAGATTATTAATTGAATTTCAGATTTTATGTGAAACTTGTCTAAAGTCATGCTATTTGAAACAAATTAGATTCAAACTCAGATCCTCTGTCCCTAGAATATTCTTTTTATCGTACCAGTTGACAACATGCAAATTATTATTATTGTTAAAATGATGTTATTTTCTTATGCATATTATAAATTAATAATATCAGTACCATATTGAATCCATATACACTTTTTAAACTTACTGAATCTCAGATATTGACTTTGAAACTAGTAAAAGCCAGGAAGTGTTTGACACTCTTGATTTTCATTAAAATCTTGTCCCCAAAATGTACTGGTCACAAAACACTTCATCACATCCAGACACATATATTTGGTATATTTATTGTAGCATTTCTTTTCTTTTATGGTGGCAGAAATTTCATTATTATTTCTATAGCTCACAAATATATAATCTGAACATACCAGAAGTTTGTCAGTGGAAGTATTAGACATAGACATATTTTGATGGTCTCTAATATTTTTTTAAAAATCTGACTACAAAGCATAAGTGCATTTCTTTATTTCATAAATTGAAAAACACAATGACTCACATGGAGACTGGCTAGTAGAACAGATGTGATTTGTTTCAGTAAGGAAATGAAACCTCACTTTCCTATGATTAATGCTGAGTTGTCTCCTTGGTGTTTTTGAACTATATTTTATCTTAAAATTGTTTTGATTTTTAAAACTAAGTTCATAACCTTTGTAAAGCTGATTCTTCCAACTTTGTCAATTATATATAAAATCTGAATAACTAAATCTAATGCATTTTTGTGTTTACATGTTCCACAAAAACATTGAGCACTCAATCACATCATTTCTTGTAAGAATCAGCAGATACACTGATGTTACAGGAGGGCACTTTAGATTATCTGCACCAAGGCTTCATATCAATAGTTACAACATCTGGAACACATCAGAAACAACCAGTTTATGAGTTTGGGTGCAAAAATAAGTAAGATGTGCAGAACTTAAGGTATTCTCTTTTGAAGGAGCATAGGGGAGGAAGAAGATTTAACAGTTAAAGAAGCATAGTGGAATAAAGTTGGCCCTCCAAAAAGATATTTTCATTGGAAACTGTGAACATGATCTTATTTGGAAAAAGGGTCTTTGTAGATGTAATAAAATTAGTAATCGCAATATTCCATTCACCACCCCTCATTGTTTGTTTACATAGGAAAAAAGCACAATTTCAGATAATAGTCATACTAATAAATAATTTATTCATTATGATAAGTAATAATTATACACTACTGAAATGAAATTAACATTTGTGTCCCCTCAAAATTAACATGTTGGAACCCTAATACCGATGTGATGATCTTTGAGATTGAGGCCTTTGGGAAGTAATTAGGTCATGAAAGTGGAGCCCTCATGAATGAGATTAGTGCTCTTACGAGAAGAGGCCAAAGAACTTACTAGCCTTCTTTCTCCCATGGCAGGATATAATGAGAAGTTGGCCATCTGCAACATACAAATGAGCTCTCTCCAGAACCCATCCATACTGGCATCCTGATCGCACATTTCTATGTTCCTTCTTGTTTATAAGCCACCCAGTCAGTGGTACTTTGTTACAGAAATCTGAACTGACCAAAACCTTCTCTGATCTCAACCCTCACAACAACCAAAAAGCTAATATTAGCACTTTACAGAAGAGGAAATTGAGGCACAGATGTAATAACTTGCCTAAGGTCACACAGTTGACAAAAGGAAAAACCGAAATTCGAACCTCAGTGTATGTTATTCCAAGGTCTGTGCTCTTAACTCTTTTGCATTGCTGTCTGAGGAAATAACCTGCAATTAAAGACTCACTGCCACTTCCCAATAAGAAATACACCTTCTTTATCTGCTCATTTACCAACTGGTATTCAGAAATCCACAAACATCAAAAGTTATGAATATATTTTTAAATAATGCAGTATAAACCTGGTTTGGTCTAAATTATAAATTACCAGGTGAAGCCCAAATAATTGAGAATTAGTAAGACGTTTGTGGACTTGATGATCAGTATGCACATTAGCTGCTATTGCACAGATAATATAGAGTATTTATATTTGTAAGACAAAAGGGTATTGCATTTGACAATTTTAATATATGTTTTTGAGAGACTTTTTATTGTGCTAAATAAATGTCACATTATCTCTGTGATTACTCTTTTTCATGTACATATTGTTTTATTTTATTTACAGGTTTTGGATTTTGGCAAAAATGGCATACAAACAGATGGTTGTATTTGAAAGTTTTGCCTCATGCAGTAAATGTATCTCTGTCCAGATGGACATTGGGCTTTAGTGCCAATATTGTACCTTTACCATATGGACAAGATTTATGGCAGGAGACACTATGTTCAGTTTTGTACCTCAATACAGATAATGTTTAATGAATTGTTATTTATCCTTAATTTTTGTGGTCAGAGAATCTGGGAGCAAAATAAAATTAAGTAAAATATAAAAACACTATCTTGAAGATATATAACAATGTATATTTAGCAAAATCTTTGTTGACACATTATAAATTTCAATTTTATAAATGTACTTTTTAAAGTCAGATTTACCCTTTTTAGGGAGATAATTCTATATGTTTTGACAAAGTTATACAGTCATGTAACTATCAAGAAAATGCAGATATAGAACATTTCTATTACCCAAAAATAGTTTGCTCATGCTATTTGTTAATATGATTAATTGCATAGTTTGATTTTCAAATGTTATACCAAACTTGTTTTTTTGGAAATAAATCTCACTCAATCTTGTGATATTATACTTTTTGTTTAATGCATTGTTGAATGTAATTTACTGAAATGTTGTTTAGAATTTCTGCATCTATGTTCATGACAGTTATTGGTCTATAAATTTCTTTTCTTGCAATGACTTTGTCTTATTTTAGGATCAGCCTAATGCTGGCCTCAGAATAAATTGAAGAGTCCATATTTTTCAATTTGTTACAAAGGTTTATGTGGAAATGGCATTTTTTTTTTCATTAAAAAGGTCAGTAGTGTTCACCAGGGGAGCCATCTTTTTGAACTTTTGGAGGGAAGGGGTGGAAAAGTTTTTAATTATATGCATAATTTCTTTAATAAATAAAGGACTATTCAGGTTATCTATTTCTTCTTGCATTAGCTTTGATAATTTGTTTCTTTCAAGGAATTTGGCTATTTCATCATAGTTGTCAAATGTATTGGCATGACAATTTTTACAACATTCTCTATTATCCTTTAGATAAAATTTGTTTTGATGTCATCTTTCTCAATCTTGATATGGGTATTTTGTGTTTCCGCTTTTTTTTTTCCATGATCAGTCTGGCTAGAGGTTAATCAATTTTATTGATCTCAGAGAACTGGCTTTTGATTTCATTGATTTCTATATATTTTTCTTCTTTACTTTTATTGATTTCTCCCTGATCTATATTATTTTCTTTCTTCTACAAATTTTGAGTTTAATGTCTTCTCCCATTCCTAGTTTCTGAAGGTATACATTGCTGTTAATGATTTGAGATCCTTTGTATTTTTTAATATATGTATTTAGAGAAAGACATTTCTCCCCAAGTAATGCATAGGGAGCATCCTAAATATTTTGATATGTTTTGATTTATTTTAATTCAGTTTTGAAATATTTTTTAATTTCCATTTTGACCTTTTTTGACACAAAGCATAAATATGATACAAAATGTGTATAAGCATCTAATAATGAAAAACTAAATAGCATAATGTCCAGATCTTGGAAACTAAATAGTGTGGCTTTTAAATTTCAAACAGTTATTGCTTGAAATTTCAACACTCTTCTCTCAGTAATTGAAAGAATCAATAGACAGAAAATAACTAAGAATAGAGAAGAGTTGAACAACATTATCAACCAATTGAATCCCATTGACATTTATGAAAACACAACACTCAGCATTAGCTATGTTTTTCAGTGCATACAGGGTGTTATTTAATTTCCTAGATCTTGGGTTTTTCCAGAGATCATTCTGTAATTGATTTCTAATTCAATTCCATTGAGCTCAAATAACATATCTTGTATGACTCAAAATCTATTAAATTCATTGAGAATTGTTTTATTGCCCAAAATGTAATCTAGCTGCACACTAGATGGTGGGTATTTAGCTGTTGTTGGGTGTTGTGTTCTTGAAATGTCATCTGGGTCAAGTTGGTTGATAGTGCTTTTCAAATATTCTTTATTCTTGGTTATATCTACTTATTCTATCAGTTATTAATAAAAGTGTGTTTACATTTCAAATAATTGTGGGTTTGTCAATTTCTTCTTGAATTTTTATCAGTTTTGCTTTACATATTTTGAGGATCTATTATTAGGTATAAAAATATTAGGGAAATCATGTATTCTTGATTATTCTTGATGAATTATAAAATTACTTTCCCTAGCCTAGTAATATTCTTGTTCTGAAATATACTTTGATATTAAAATTACCACACAAGCAGCTTTTTTTTTTTTTTAGTTCATATTACTCTTTAATTTTATCTCTTAAATGAATTTGAATTTTTATTTTTTTTAAGTCAGGATATTATGGAGGTACAAACATTTTGGTTACATGAAATGCATTTGCCTATCTCAAGCCATGGCAACAAGCAGTGTCTTTCCCTCACATAGTGTGCCCCCTTTATTGCAGGAAACAGGAAGCTTTACAAACCGGAAGTATGTTCCAGAGAGGAATAGGTCTGTGTCCGTGAATGGAGAAGACACTGAACTTAATGAAGTTTCTCCTTTTTGTATTTGTTCCCAAAGTTTGTGCTAAACTGGGGGTGGAATAGTCATAATTTTTTGAGAAAAGGGTGGGGAGCTCTCTGAATTCATACCTTCCCCTATTTTATCCTTGTATAGCTGGCTCTGGAACTGCTATGGTACTAGGGGGTGTGATCTTTACTATGTTAATGAGGGAAAGTTTACTTTGGGGCATAAGCTCCTAGCTTCTGCACATGCTCCCATTTGGGAAAAGTCCCTACCTCAAGTTCCTGCTGTTGTGGTTTCTTTTTCCTGTTGTTATTGGGCCTGCCCATGAGCCCTTGATCACATTCCCTTATTGCCTGCCCTACCACCTGCATGCCCTTAGCCCTACCTAACAAGACCTTCAATTCAAATATTCCTTAATAATTTTGCAATGAATTTTAATTGCCAGTTTATATTCTTGATCTTGTGCAACATGACAGAAATTTCACAAACAAGTTATATTTGGAAAGGTCACCAATGAGGCTGTGATTGTTACTCATTTTCACTGTGTTAAACTAGAAAAGGATTAGCTATTTCAGTTCCTTATAATGCCATGTGATCTTAAATTTGAACTGTTTAAAAAATAGGTTTGTATTTTAAAATTAATGATGTAAATTTCCTCTGAGGATTTAAAAATTCCATTTCAAATCAATATTGAATTTATAAATTTATATTAGCAAAAGTGTATATTTTTTAAAAAGCAAATCCAACTATAAGACTTTTATCAATAATAATATTTGAGTCATAACAAAAGAGGTTTACCAAAATTTGGTGATAAAAAGAACATTTTAAAATCATCTCAGCTCAGTAGGGAGCAAAAGTTCTCAAATAATGATATATAATCCTAAATATTAATATAAATGCAAGACCACCACTGAAAATTTTAAAATTTATTTTTAAAGAAATTCGAGGATTAGAAACCAAACCAAACCAAAACTAGAAATTTCTACTTATGGAGAGCATTTTGCTGGAAAGAAAATGTTACTTTTATTTAGACAGAATTCTCTCAATGTGTATTGTTCTCATCTTGTTCACAATGCTCTTGTTGAAAGTCTCATTTTGCTGGAGGTCAAAATATGTGCAAGCCAAGAGACTCTATTATATACAACTCACTACTTATCCACTATTCTCCAGGAACTGAGGTCTCAAAGTTAAATCGTCCAGAATTCCAACATTATTTAAACAACCACAGGTGAAATATTTCTAAAATGTTTTGCACACATGATAACATACATGTGTATATATTTTTTGAAAGAGTTGGATAATTCTTCACCATTATTTCTTTTTTGTGTAATATGGTAACGCCTTCAGAAACAATCCTGGCCAATGAAGCTGTTTGCCAGTATTCTAAACTAAGCCAGTATACTCTTCCTTTTGGACCTGTTATTATGGCTTTAAACCTTTCCCACTTTCTCCTCTGCTCAGCCAACATTACTAACTTTGATTAATTGTTATATGGTTAGGGAAAAAATTAGGTAACCCGCTTCATGGAAATCTGCAAAACGTACATTTTGATTAGGCTTTGAGTGTGCGCTTGAAAATAAAGAATATGGACTTTTTATATTATAATAACTTTGAAGTTTTAATTTTAGCCTTTTAAAGGCTGCTCAGATATCTTTATTTATTTTTATATTATTCCTTTTCCTATGAGAAATTGAGGGCACTGAAAAACTTTTGGATAAATAAGATGTTAAAGCATTACAAGCTCCCCCATGGATTACATATATAATCAAGAAACAATCAAATTTGTAATATCAATAAGTCATTAATACTCTAGAAAGTCTGAATTCAAGTGCTTTATGATTTAGATAATTTACTATATTCTGAAACTCACAGTAATTCCATGACATAAACTAAGGTAAAATTAGAAATACATACAAACCATCGATAAAAAATTAAAAATCCAAAGTATTCATAGCATGTCTGTTCTTCAATTCCCTTAAAAGGGTAGCAGAAAAAAAAAAAGAATTTGTATATTTTATCTCACTAGAGTTTAAGAGGTACCAACATTTTATTAAATAAGAAACAACAAAATGTCCTAGGCTTAAAATGCAGGCTTGCTGAAGGACTGGGACCTAATTATAGGATTATACAATGTTCTCAGACCTTATCATCATATCAGTAGGCAACCTGTACTTCACCTGATTTTTCTGTAAACCTAAAATTTCTCTAGAGGACAAAATATATTATTAATAATTTTATTAAAGAAAACAAAACATCATGCACTTCAATCCAAAAATGATTTATAATGCAGAAAAAGGATTTATAAGAACAGCAGAGCTGTGAATATACTTAACATACATATTGGCATTGATATAACATTTAGAAGGAGTGCTATGTGTGATACACACATTGCATACTTCATATTTCTATTAACACTCTCTATGGAATATAAGTAAAATAATAATATTTTAACTTGCCATGGAATTTAAGCAACTTTCCCATGTCCATACAACTATTAAGTAGCTTAGTTGGGAATTAATTTAAGGTTTGTCTGGCTTGGAATTCCAGTTTTTTTCAATACTTCCCCAGATTTCAAAGAATAGGTCTTAATATCTAAAGCTTCACTAGAATAGTTTCAGATTTTTCCAGCTCAGGATGTATATTTCAGTTCAAAGCCTTATTCTCAAGCTAATATGTGCCCATATTTGTACAAATACATGCTCATCTTTTTCTGGGCCCTCTACATGTATCTCAAGGGTTAACAATGAAAACTACTTTTGTACTTTTAATGCATTTTATTGCCCATTATCTGTAAAAAAAAGAAAGCATGAAAGTCATTTTTTCTTGGAGAGTAAAATGTTTGGTACTGTAAGTTAAAATTAGGTTTGGTAATCATTTGTAGATTTTTGTTTCTTTATATTTTCTGTCTCCAGTGAATAAAATATATATGTTTTAAATGCTAGCAATAATGAAAATGTTGAGTTTATTTGTTGCCTATCCTTTGCTATTTTGCATGAGAAATGCTTTCATTTAAAAGCCAAGTAGCGTACATTATAGAACTTCTCTGTAAATATTTAAATCAAAATGTTCAGGCACTAGTGCCTTTCATCAATCTATTTATTTTCATGCAGAATAACTTTACCCAAAACTCCAGATGAATATACTATTGAAACACTTTTGTGCTGAAAAAAATAATTACAATAAAACACACTTCAAGAGTCACAACTATCTTCAGATTTTAAAAATTACTGTTTTACTGACTTACTGCAAAGGAAAAGAAAAAAAGGTAAAATACAAACCAAAGAAGGATCCCTTGATCCTCAATTTGGCACAGACAAATAACTTTTGCAGTCGTTTGTGGGATATTATACCCATTTATTACGGCAAAATAAAATTGGTTCTTTAGAAAAAAATGAATTGTGTCCAAAGACTTGACAATCCTATTTAACACAATGAAAAACTACTTATTAAACCAGTCTAATGAGTAGGTCTTCCAAAAAAAACTGAGACAAATAGTGTGAAGTCTTAAATATTTATTTGTGTTGCTCCTAGGAAAGAAAAGAGGATACTTGCTGGTCAGCCAGGATGGCTCCTATTTCTTAGCACAGCTATAAATGAGCTAAAATGATTACCAAGTAGTAAATATTCCACAGAACCGCTGCGTGTAAAATGCAGACATGAGGAAAGAGGTAGGACATCTGCAATGGAGACAGAGGTTTAAATCAGCAGAGCATTTGGGCCTATCAAATATTAATTTAGCGTATTAATCTAAAATGTTTATGAAACAAAACTCAATTCTAAAATTTTGTCATCCAGAAAGAAAGAGTCATCCAGATTCCAGGTAACATTTGGACCTAATGTAGCTGCCTAAAGGCTGCTTTAAAATATCTCCATTTATTTCTAGATTATTATCCTTGTTCTGAGAAATGATTACACTGGATAAACTATAGATAAATGAGATACTGAAACATTTCAAAACCCCCAAAATATATGACACAATTATCCCCTAGAGATTTCAAAAATGATCAAGTTGTAATAAAAATTTTCATCTTCTTGGCTCATCCAAAACAAAGGGCATGATTAAAACATGAGTTACAAGACAGAACTGAGAACACATAAAGATAAAATTTTAAGAATCTATTGACCTTGGGGCTTATTACATTAGAAAGGGGCCCTTCCTCACTGTCTCACCCACATTCTATTTTGTGGGACTCAAACACTTAAACAAGGTCTTCCTGTTTGTAGATCTAATAGAACAAGGTCTTTACCTCGAAACATGGATTCCAAACAAAGAAATTCTGAAGTATCAGTGTGTGTGTCTGTGTGTGGGGTGTGTGTGAGTGTGCGCCTTTAACAAGTCCCACAAAATGGAATGTCTCAGTGTGCCCAGAGAGAATTTGGTCCACTAATAGTGTCTCAAATATTCTTATTCTTTATTTACACACATGCACACACACACACACAATACACAGACACACACACGCTGATACTTCAGAATTTCTTTGTTTGGAATCCATGTTTCCAGGTAAAGACCTTGTTCTATTAGATCTTCTACAAACATTTCCTATGCTCTTAAATGTGGCAGACAAAAAGATTATGTAAAATTGGAGTTACTGTTCATTGCCTAAAACCACAGATTAAAAATTTATGTTTATCCTATCGAGTACATTTTTTTCTGATTGTTGTGTTCTGATACTAAGAAAAGTTAGCCAGACTTGCCCCAATCAATGCAACTGACTTTTATCAAGAGAAGTTACCTAAGACCTTTAGTCTCTGAAAGGTGGTTTTACTAGTAACCAACAGAGAAGAATAAACTATCAAACAGAAAATAAAGAAAATAAACTCACAACACAACTACTCTCTTTGTTTTAATTAAAACACCTGTGGTCTAACTCATTATCTCTAAGATTCTATTTTCCCAGCCCTGCAGAGCCCTAAGTGGACAGTAGGAGTGGGAGCTCCCTCCTCCAGCTCTCTGACTGGACTTTTGCTGGACAGATTTCAAGGAGTCAGATAAGCTGAAAAGAGCACTTGCAACAG
>CAUYPO010049896.1:0-42137 GCA_963574435.1 Cheirogaleus major | reverse complement strand
CTGCCTCAGCCTCCCGAGTAGCTGGGACTACAGGAATGCGCCACCATGCCCAGCTAATATTTTCTATATATTTTTAGTTGTCCAATTAATTTCTTTCTATTTTTAGTAGAGATGGGGTCTCACTCTTGCTCAGGCTGGTTTCAAACTCCCGACCTTGAGCAGTCCTCCCACCTCAGCCTCCCAGAGTGCTAAGGTTACAGGCGTGAGCCACCACGCCCGGCCTCCTATGAGCCTTTGAAGGCCACTTCACCCAGGCCTTGGGCCATCAAACAGCCACTCAGCTGCTCAGGCTAGTCCATGTGTGGATAGCAGAGCCAAAGCAGGAAAAAAAGCCACAGATGTTGGCCCAGGCTGGAGAGACAGCTGCAGACAAAGAGAAGGTCCCCACTAAGAGAGCACCTGACCTTCAAACGGGGTTAATACCGTCTCCACTTTGGTGGAAAATGAGAAGGTGTGGATCCCACTGAGCTGTCTTCCTGCCTGCCTTGGGCACAGAATGGAGGTTCCCTACTAAACTATTAAATATGAAAGGAAAGGCCACGGAGAGGTCTGTACCACCCTTGCCTTCACAGGTGAACGCAGAGGATTAAGAGCTCTGGCTAGGCTGGTGAACGCCATTGGGAACTACAACAACAGATATATGATGGGATCTACCGCCGCTGGGACGGCAATGCACTGGGCTCTAAACCGGTAGCTGCCATGGCCCACCTGGAAAAGGCGAAGGCTAACGAAGCTGCCATGAAACTGGATTAAATGTACAGTGTGAGCTCTTCTGCACATTAAAAAAAAATTGTCCTTGAAAACAAAAAAGTCAACCAGAGGGCCTCCAACTTCACTTGCCTAAATCCTACAAAAGAGACCATAAGGAAAGTTTTTTTAAAGTTTGTCCAAAGCATCAAGGACAAAAATATGGGAAAGAAGAAAGGATGAAAATTTTCAATAGAATTTTAGAAGAGGAAAAGCAGCTGGACTAGGCCTAACTGCCTTCGTGGAACAAAGGCAACCAGTGCCTGCATGGAGTCCCATGGAGGAGGGACTCTGAGCAGGTTCAGGGCTTGCAGGAACCGTGTGAGCGGGAATCGGCGTGGGGCCAAAAACGGGAATCGGCGGGAATCGGTGTGGGGCATTGGCCAAAGGTTCATCTAAATGAGCACTGTGACACCCTCCCAGCTCCCGAGGTCCTCCTCCCTTCCCTACACATCGAGGCAATGGTCCCTTCCTCCTCTCCTGCAGAAACTGGGGTCAGAGAGGCTGGAACATAGAAGCCTGGGCTCTGGAACACCAGGCACAAATGAAGGCCAGGCTGAGAGTGGACTAAAAACAGAGGTCCTCTCATCTCCCCACCCCCAGCTCCCTTCCCCAAGTTGACTGACCACACACCAGCAGCCAGGTAGGAGACTGGGGGGCTGCCCCCTGGACAAACCGACCAGTCCAAGAGAAAAACACTACAGGTACTAAGATTCCCCAGTGAAAAAGGGACAAGTGCTTTATCACTCATCACAGTCTTGTTATCAATGGGCCCCATCCTGCATACAGAGCCAGTCAGCCCCTCAAACATGGACAACCAAAGGCCATCAGACACCAAGGGAAGCCTCTAACTTGCAGACAGACACCAAAGCAAATAGGAAAAAGGGACTCAGGAAACAGAGACAATGAAGGGTACACAAGAAAACTTCAAAAAGTTATCATTAATGCCTTCAGAGAGAGAAGGGACTGTTATCCAGAAAACAAGAATAGGACATATTCTAAAAAAGTAGGAGGGGCTTTTGGAGGTCAAAATACAGAGCTCCTGGAAATGAAAAAATTGATAGAATAAGAAAATTAAAGGACTGAGAATAAAGCTGAGGAAATCTCCAAGAAAAATAAAAGAATGAGAATTAAGAATAGGAAAAAAAGAAAAACAGAGGATCAGTCCCAGAAGAACTCCAGAATAAGAGAGAGTGATAATGAAAGGAAGAAATTATCAAAGAAACGATGTACGAAACTTTCCTAGAACTAAATAAAATAAACTTATAGATGGAAAGGGCCCACTAAGTGCCCAGCGTAATGAATAAAAAAATGTTCACAATGCAGCATCTGGAAACTTCAGAAGTTTCCAAAAGCTTTCAGAGAAAAAAATAGATGACATAAAAAGGAACAGGAACCAGGATAGTAAAGGACTTCTCAAGGACACCTCAAAGGTTAGTTAAAAGACAATGGGGTGTGCCCTCCGAAAGCTGGAGGAAAGTTATTTCCACCTGGAATTCCATACCCACTCCAACCACCAGTCAAGCATGACACAGAATAATGTCCCACACGCCAGGATATATTCAGAACTACAGATACAAATATCACAAGAAAAAGCTGAAAGTCAGGAACAATGACTTTTGGGGAACAAGACTAAGGGTTGAGCAGGTGGAACATGGAAACCACAATGGTTTTGATTGGCCTCTTAAGAGTTATTGGACTTTTGAAAAATCACATACATGGAATTAGCAGGAATGACACTGGCCTGAGAGCCATGCTGGCCTGAGCTGTGAGCGACTGTACACAAAGTAAAGCGACATCAGACCCGTGGTAACCCCAAGAGAGAGCCACAGCCTGCCTATTCATCAATAGATACATTGTGAGAAAAGAAAGTGATGGAGGGGAAATCTGCAGATTAAAAGGGACTTAACATACATATCAAGCTTTTTATAAACAGATAAAATGTTATGGTGCCTGGTGATTATGATAAAAGGACAGCAGTTACTTTTGAAGGGAGGGAGAGAGGGGCTTCTGAGAAAGCTGGCAAGGTTCTATTTCATGACCCGGATGGTTGTTATACAAAGTATTCATCTTGTAATTCACTATCCTATGCCCTGTTCTGTATGGGTTTCTCTGTGTGTGATTTTACCAAAAAAAAAAAAAGGCTTTTGGAAAGTTATGTGCATGTTATTGTCTGGATGAAAATGATTTATTTAAAAACAAAGTCAAGCAGACATTACACAGGCAAGATTCTCTGGCAAGATGCTTCCTGTTAATCAACATTGGGTATTTGAGTAGTATGATTTGGGATAGATCCTTGCTTTCACCTCTGTTCTTTCCTAAATAATTGGAACCTTTGAAATTGGTTGTTATATAAAAACAATAGCCATTATTTTAAATTTAAAAACTCAACTATAGGTATCTATGAGTTATCTTTCAAATCTATGGGTGCCAGGGCTTCCATCTTCCTTCTTTTCTTCCTACTTTCCCAATTAATGTCAAACCCAAAACTGAGGGACTAAAATGGGAAAAAGGAAATCTTAAGTATATTCATTTTTCCACCATGTGGATCTGCTAAAAGGTCAGCTTTTATGAGAGCATTTACATTCCTCTTGTTTCCCTTAAACATAGTAAGATAATTCAGGTATATAAGAATTATGCATTTTTAAAACTGCTTTTCCTTTTAAAAAGTACAATCTAATACCTTGGCCATGCTCAACCTAAAAAATAAATGTAAATCTTAAGTACTAAAATGTTACCCTGAATTAGGCAAGATGTGCCTATGAGTATCTTCAATTTCGATCAAAGTTTCCATCACCCCTTAAAAACTAAATGAAACTGGCCAGGCAAGGGGGCTCACGCCTGTAATCCTAGTACTCTGGGAGGCCGAGGCGATGGATCGTTTGAGCTCAGGAGTTCGAGTTCAGCCTGAGCAAGAGCAAGACCCCGTTTCGACTAAAAATAGAAAGAAATTATTTGGACAGCTAAAAATATATAGAAAAAATTGGCCGGGCTTGGTGGCGCATATCTGTAGTCTCAGCTACTAGGGAGGCTGAGGCAGAAGGAGCGCCTGAGCCCAGGAATTTGAGGTTGCTGTGAGCTAGGCTAACGCCACGACACTCTAACCCTGGCAACAGAGCAAGACTCTGTCTCTAAATAAATAAATAAAATTTATTTCAGCGCACTCAGGAAATACCAAAGCTCATGATATTCAGAATCAATAACCAAAAAGCATATTTATTGAAAAGGAGGAAAAAACTAGCACCAGAAATATAATCCATTAGTACTTAGGGGTTTATGATTGGGAGTTAGTCTTGGGGGAAAAAAAATTTACATTTCTTCTTCCCAAAACAAGTACTTTAATTCTAGCAGACACTGTGCTTTCTAATCTAAATCAAACTTAACAACTATAAACACATCGATTCATCTTCCCCCTCAAAGAAGGGCTCCAAGCACTCTGCGGACATTCTCTTGATTCCATCTTCCAGGAGTGGGGATACTACAGTCACAGGGACTCCAGGCACCAGCTAGCTAGTTTATCCTGGCTTGTCAGATGAGCCAACAAACTCCTCCAGAGGGCGGGTGCCTCATAGCCAGGCAACACAGCACAGGGGCCACCAAAGCCCTCAGGGACCCTCATTCCCCTGACTCCATCCTGCCCCACAGCCATGACCCTACTTCCAGCCTTCCCACGCTATGGCACTCTGACTGTCTCTTAGGAGTTCCTGAAAAGTGCAAGACTTATGTGTAGGGGTTTTTTTCCTCAAGTGTTAAATCAACAAAAAGATAAAACATTGTAAAAGTTGCTCAGTTGAAACCATGATTATTGAGGAAGCAAAGTTTCCAGTTCCAAGTATGGTATCTGCTACCGGAATGAGTCCCCAGTTGCCATTCAGTTTGGGGACCACTGCCCCAGAACACACATTACAGGCTTAGATGTTGACTGACATAGGAGAGAGGTGATAAGGTGAAGAGGGCCATTCTCTGCAGGCTCAGAGACGTGAAGGCACAAGGACTCCTCTTATATAATTCCTCTTATATAATATACTGAACCACTGAATTATCCAAAGTCCACGTCAAGCTCAAATAAACAGATTTTTTAATTACCTTTATATGCTAACGGACAATTGTAACAATGGCCCCGATTCAGAAGTAAGTACCTCTGAATAAAGGGTATGCTATGCAGTGCTTCCGTTTACTAAACACAACAGGCTGATTTCTAACTATCCCGGGTAAATGAGTCTTGGCTGAGGGTGGCAGCCAGACCACACTGCTCAGGATCACAGAATAACTACAGACTGGGCTAACGAACGGACTGCCAGTCTCCAAATGGCCAGTCTGGGGCCCAGCCGTGGCAGTGAATTCCGAGTCCAGCAAATGTCCCCCACTCTCACCTCTCCAAGGCCCGTTCAAGGTGTACCCATCAGCTAGACTTTAAGCATAAGCATTAGGCAAAGGGATGTTTTCCCTCTGCTAGAGTCAGACCCCTGGTGACCCACCACACACCTCACAGAGAGCGCTCTGCTTTTATTTAAATGAATAATAGCGTGATTCCACCTTTAAAATTTCACTCTTGAACAGTTTCCACAGTAGATTTCCTTTAACTGAAGGTATGAGTCCAGCTTCTAAATAAAGTTATAAAAAGGAAAGGTACACACTTAGAGATACAATGCACTATGAAATGTGTCCTCAAAAGCAGAAGTTTATGGTAACAATAGATTTCTGCTTTGAGAAATTTTAATCATCACATTTAAATTGCCACATACAATTTCCTAATGGGGAAAAAAAATTCTTTAAGAAACGCACAGGCATAAGCTGGTAAAGATTTTATTTTCTTCAAGTAAGTTGGTTTTGCAGCTCTAGTTTCTAAAACTGAGCTAACTTGTATCCAGAGAAATCACGTCTAATTCACAGGGCACAGAAAGAAAACAGAATATTGGCAGCAGGCTGGTAGCTGCTTTGATGGTTGACCTTTGGCACTAAATCTTTTTAATAATAGAGCATTTATTAATAAGCACCTAATCCTTGGCATGCCCCTTCTCCCTATGCCAATGGAGGGGGCACCCGCGTCGGTTCTACAAGGAAGAGACTGTGACTTCGGGATCTTAATAAACGGGTGGCTGGCAAGTGGCACAGACTGGCCTTGAACCCCAGGTCACCTGGCTCCAGAGCCCAGCCTCTACAAATTCAATTTACTGACTCTACTTTCTAGGAAAGTTGCCTCTTAAGCAGAGAGAACTCCTTCCACATAACACAACCAATATACAAATGGACTTTAAGAAAATAAAATGAAAAGCAGATAGTGGTAGGGGGCATAGTCTTGATGCTGAGGCAGAACTGAAAATGCATTTAAAATTCCAACATCAGTCATAAGGTCTCAAATCTAAGGCAACCTGGTGCCTTGGGCCACCTGAAGGCTGGGTTTCTGCCCAGGCCTGGAGCTCAGGGAATGGGGGCTTCAGAAGTCAAGAGAACTAGCTGGTCAGCAGGCCACGGTTCTTATTCCAAACAGACCCACTTCTGAGATCAGGGCAAAGGATCACAACTAGAGGACATATGCTCAAGTTCTCACTTACAAAATAATAAACTTGGACCACTGAAATCCTTTCATTTTATTAATAAAATTTAAAATAATTAAAATCAAAAAAGAAACAGTTGGCCAATCGCCAACTGAAAATCATTCTAAAGGGTCAGGAAGAAGGCTGTCTGTCAAGTAATCAAGTGCTCTTAAGAGGCCAAAGCATGGTCCTCTTCCAAACCGATGTCCCTTCTGGGGAGTTTTGGGGCAAGATGGGGGACTCCTGTCACCCTAACAGGCCACTGTGAGCAAAGCCAGGGACTGTCAGACATGGCCGAGGCCTGCAGACAGAGCCCGTCTGCGACCATGAGATCCCCTTTACGTCCCACCTCCACAGAGAAAACAAGACTAGGGTCTGGAGTTGGAGAAACACACAGGCGAAAAGCCAAAGACAACATCCACCAGAGGCTGGGGACGTTTGCTCACAGGGCTGGGGGCGCTGGGGGAGGCGAGGAACAGGGTCAGAGCAAGGACAAAGGGTTCCCAAAGACTAAGGGGAAAGGGAGGGCAGGGATCAGGGGGAGGGGACTAGGAGGAGAAAAGGTGAAGGGGCCGGGGGGAGGGGAAGAAACAGAGAGAGGGAGTGGGAGGAGGCAGGAGGAAGAGGAATGAGGGAAAGACGGGAGGAGGCAGGCAGAAGGGGGATGGGGAAGAAAGAAAGGAGGAGGCAGGGAGCAGGGGGAAGACAGGAGGAGACAGCTACAAGCAGAGACAAACCCAGGGACTGCTGAGTGCCTTGAAACGGTTGCTAAGCTGCTGCCCATAAGCCCACAATAACAAAGCTTAAGCGAGGAGATGGTTGCACATATGCTAATCCTTACCCCAGAAGGGGGAGGAAACAGCAGCAAGAACTCTAAAGTCAGGGTTCCTGGGATCAAATTCCACAGAAAGATCCCTCCTAATGTGTTCTTTACAAAGGAGGCCAACATCCTCTGGTAACAAGAACCTGGGATAATTCCTTTTAAAAGATGAGACAAGAAGATCAGTACAATTAGCAACACTTTCGGATCACAACAGGTCAGGGCCTACTTAAATATTGGAGACAGTAATCAGAGCAGTGACAACAACAGAAGATCTGCACTAGAGAGTGGAAGAGCCCATGCACCATCCACATTAAGAATTGTATACCTTCTCTGGAACATATACTTGTGAAGCAATCATTTTCATGGGTTCACTTTCCAAAAGAAAATGAACAAAGAACTTTAGTTCAATAAAAAACAATTTGCAAGCAAGAAGCAATTTCTACTTGGAAGTCTCTATTTCATTGAAAAGAAAAAAGTATTTTCAGTTAATGGAAGTCCTAAAAAATAATATAAAAAAATAGTAATGAAGTAATTATCTGAAAATCATTTATTATAATATACCATTATTAATAAAATAAAGGACAAAAATGTATGACCATCTCAATGGATGCAGAAAAAGCATGTGACAAAATTCAACACCATTTCAGGATAAAACATTCAACAAATTAGAAACAGAAGGAAACTTCCTCAACCCGATATGCAGTATCTATGAAAAATCCACAGCTAACGCCAAAACTTAATAGTGAAAGACTGAATGTCTTGCCCTGATGATCGGGAATAAGACAAGGATGTCCATCCACCTTTGTCACTTCTAGTCAAGATTATACTGGAGGTTCTAGCCACAGCAATTTGGCAACAAAAATAAATAAATGGCACTAGTATTAGAAAATAAAAAGTAAAGCTATCTCTATTTGTAGATGACATCTTATATAAATAAAATCCTAAGGAACCCACTAAAAACCATTAGAACAAATACACAAATTCAGCAAGGTTGCGAGATACAAGATCAATATACCAAAATCAGTTGTATTTCTATACAGTAGCAATAAACATTCCAAAAATAAAGGAAATTATTCCATTTATAGTAGCATCAAAAATAATAAAATGCCTAGGTATAAACTTAACAAAAGTACAAGACTTGTACAGTGAAAACTATGATGTTTAAAGGAATGAAAGAATATCTAAATAAGTGAGAAAACATCCCACAATCATGGATTGGAAGACTTAATATTGTCTCCTGAAACTGATCTACAGATTCAATGTAACTCCTATCAAAATCCCAGATGCCTTTTGTTACTAAAATTAACAAACTAGTCTTAAAATTCATAGGGAAATATAAGGGACCTAGAATAGCCAAAATAATCTTGATTTTAAAAAAACGGAAGACTCACATTGCCTTATTTAAAAACTTACTATACACCTACTGTAATCAAGACAATGTGGTACTGGCATAAGGATATACAGATCATGGAATAGAACTGAGAACCCAGAAATAAACCCTTACATTTATGGTCTCCTGATTTTTGACAAGAAAATTCAATGTAGAAAGAACAGTCTTTTCGACAAACGATGGTAGACAACCAGACAAATACAAAGTTGTTCGTGTAAAGTTGTTTTACACAAAACAATAAAGTTGAACCTCCACCTCAGAGAATGAAGTTGGACCCTTATGTCACAAAAATTAACTCAAAATGTATCTTAGACCTAAATGTAAAACCTGAAACTATAAAACTCTTAGAAGAAAACAGAGGAATAGATCTTCATGACCTTAAGGCAGGCAATGGCTTTTTAGACATGACACCAAAAGTACAAATGGCCAAAAAAAAGATAAATAAGACTTCATCAAAAATAAAAATTCTGTGCTATAAATGACACTATCAAAAAAGTGAAGACAAACCATAGGAGAAATTTATATGCAAATCATACATCTGGATAAGGGACCTGTATACAGAACATATAAAGAATTCCTACAATTCAATAATAACCCAATTTAAAAGTAGGCAAAGGACTTAAATATACATTTCTCCAAAGATATACAAATGGCCGATAAGCACATGAAAAAATGCTTGACATCATTAGCCATCAGCGAAATACAAAACCACAATGAAACAGCCCTTCATACCCACTAGGATAGCTATAATCAAAACATTGGACAACAAAAAATTTTGGCAAAGATCTGGAGAAAATGGAACCCTAATATTAATACATTGCTGGTGGGAATGTAAAATGTTGTAGGCACATTGGAAAACAGCCTGGTAATCCCTCAAAAAGTTAAACACAGACTTACCATATGAACAACAATTTTACTCCTAGATGTATATATTCAAGCAAAATGAAAACATGTCATACGTAAATGTTCATAGCAGCATTATTTATAATACATAAAAAGTGGAAACAACTCAAATGTCCATCAACTAAACTGATGAATGGATAAATATGGTATATCCATAAATGGGAGTATTATTTGGCAATAAAAAGAAATGACGAATTGCTACATGTTACAATATGGATGATCCCTGAAAACACTATGCTGGGTGAAAAAAGCCAAATATAAAAGATCACATATTATATGACTCCATCTATATGACATGTTCAGAACAGGCAAATCCACTAACACAGAAAGTAGATTAGTGGTTGCTTAGGTCTGGAAAATTGGGGGAGGGAGGATTTACTACTGACAGCTAATGAGCGTGGGATTTCATTTATGGGGGATAAAATGTTCTAAAATTATACTGTCATGACAGTTGCACAGCTCTATGATATGCTAAAAATCACTAAATTGGATGAATTTTAAGGTATGTGAATTATAGGTCAAGGCTGTTTTTAAAAAAAAAAAAAAATGTACCCTTGGTATTTTAGTCTAGAGAAATGCAATAGAGTCTTCCTGACCCTGTCCCAACACCCTCGCACCACCGGTAGAAGGAGACCTATTTTAAAAACGTTTAAGCACTCTCATGTTATCCACCCTGTCGTAAACCTCGGGGAGTCTCTGACCCACTGCCTCCCTTTCCAGCTGAGGTCCCCCATTAGAAAAGGCAACTGACCTGAGCTAAAGCCTAGTTGGGCAAGCTGCCAAGGATGTTATAATCCTTCCTGTCTTTTACTTGTATGTGGTCTAGCAGCCCTCATGGCAGGGTCCCTTGGAATGACCTCTCAGGAATCCAGGACTGATGGCATCCTCTGTACATCACACCACACACAACCGTATCAGGAAGGAGGAGAGGCCACCTCGACACAAACCCCTCACCCAGCCACCTGGACCAGTGACTCACTCTAATTGGCTTCCTAGGACGCTCGCAGGGGGTCACTGGGAGATTGAAACGCTATACTGCTAAAATCCACACAAACGCTCACTAAATGTCATCTGTTACCATCATCATGAAAGGAAAAGCAGGTGATAGAGCCCAATTTTGGAGACAGAGATGATCCCAAGCTCACTCCAATTGGTTCCTCTAACATATGCTCTCCAGACATGGGTCATGCTACTCCCTCCATCTGCATACCTTTCCCTGAGCTTCTGGCTCCTCAGGGGAGCTTTTACTAAATTCCCTGAGTAAGCCAAAGCTCCTATGCTCCAGTCCCCCGAGAGCAATGGCCTCTGTCACAGAACCTGTCCCACTTACAACTTGGTATTTGTGAAATTGCATTAGTGTCAGTCTACACTACCAGACTGTGAACTCTAGGAGAGTTTACACACCTGCATGTCTGCTCGCCACCCCCAGCACCCTGCCTGCCGTTCACTCAGCATTTGCCAGGCACCAAGCTAGGTCCTGAGCAGCCACAGGACACGTCACCGATGAGGCCCAGGACCTTCAGCAGCTCCTGTTCTACTCAGGGGAAAGGCTAAAAACAAAATCCCAAACCCAGTTAATAAGATTGTTAAAGAAAATAGACACAAAAAGAAACGAAAATAGGCATAAAAAGGGCACGCTATAAATATTTATCCAATAAATGAATGATGTTGAACCTTACCTAATCAGTTACTTGAATCCTAAAACTCTAAGAACAGCTTCTATTGTATCACACCATAATAATGACACGTTTCTGCTCTGTGGTACTACAGCGCTATCTGCTGCACTCAGCCAGGTTAAATTCAAAGTAGTATAAACTCCCTAGAAGGCTAAAAGGTATTTCACTGTATAGAGTCAGGCCTGGTTAGCCTCTAATTCTCAGGACTAGAAGCACACATTTTTTTTCCAGTTGTGACATGAGTCAGAACAGCCATGGATATCTCATGACCCAGGAATTCTGTGACGTTGCTATGGTGATTACAGCTTGGGATTTCAAGGGGTTCACAAATGTGTAGGGAAAAGCACAGAGAAGCTGCAGAGAAAGCCTGCTCTAGTGGGCCAGCTCCCTTTTCTAAATCTGTGCCTGTCTATCTGCCCTGGCAGAAGAACAGACCAACTTGAACCTAAAAGTCATGAGAGGAACACACTTTGAGCATCATGAAAATGACCAAGTGAAGGTTGAAAAGTTCTCTTTTTAGTCATTCAATAAATATTTACTGAGCACCTACTATGTGTCAGGCACTACTGTGAGGCCTTGCTAGTGCTGGGAACATAGAAGAAAATGGGCCCGGCGTAGTGGCCCACACACATAATCCCAGCGCATTGGGAGGCCGAAGCAGGAGGATTGCTTGAGGCCAACAGTTCGCAACCAACATGAGCAACATAGCAAGACCCCATACTACAAAAACTAAAAATATTAGCCAGGCTTGGTATCACACACCTGGAGTCCTGGCTACTCAAGAGGCTAAGGCAGGAGGATCACTTGAGCCTAGGAGTTCGAGGCTACAGCGAGCTATGATGATGCCACTGTACTCTAGCCTGGGCAGCAGAGTAAGATCCTGTCTCTAAAAAAAAAATAAAAAATAAATAAATTTTTTACAAAGAAGAAAATGAATCCAAAAAAAAAATCCCTGCCCTTGAGGAACCTACAAATCTGCTGGGAGCACTGACCTCAAGGTCTCTGCCCCACAACGTCCCTACAACACACAGACAAGGACAGCCCTTTAGGTCAAGTGCCGGATGTCAGGTCAGCCATCTGCGGGTCCGCCACTGTCCAAATGCAGCCTCTCACAGATGCTCGCTTCAAGGGGCCACAGACAAAAATATCTGCAGGGACAGGCCACTGTGAAAACTGCTGATATGGAGGAGTCACCTGGGGTCAGGAAAGGCGTCCCAACCTCAGGCCAGACCTAAAAGGTGAGCAGGAATTAGCCAGGCTGTCAGAACAAGCTGGGGCTGCCAGAACAGGCTGTGCAGAGAAGCGAGGTGGAATAAGAGAGGTACTACAGGCAGAGGCACCAGCAGAGGCAGAGCCTTGGAAGAGGGAGAGAAAGCATAAAGGAAACTGAAAAAGCTCTGAATGCTTTTAGCAAGGGAAGGAGAAGCAGCAGCCTCTTTGGCCCCATGGGGAGGTCCTGAACTGGTTTTAAGCAGGGGAGTGATGGGATTCGAGCTGCACTTTAGAAATGTCACCTTAGCAGCAGAGTAGAGAAAAATATTAGAGTAGCCAAGCCCAACAAGGCAATCAGGGAAATTTGGGAGGCAACTGACCAGGAGGGGCAAGGAATGAGAGAAAGCAGAGGCTGGGAAAAGGTCCCAGTTCCTGCCTGAGCAGCTGAGGACAGCAGTGGCCTCCATGTGATTGCTCACAGGCAGACCCTTTTCTTTAAGGTGCAATGTGGGGCAGGGAAGTAGGTAATGGTGACGTTCTCAGCAGTGTTTGTACATCCTATGATGGTGGTATACAAAGGCAGGCAGGTAGGTAAAGGGGTCTAGAGCTCAGGAGACAGATCTGGAGCAAGATTTGGTGGTGACGGCAACTGAGACACAGGCCTGGCAGGATCACCAGGGTCAGTGTGCCAGGCAAGGTGCCCAGGGCACACCCTGAGTAACCGACGTTCAAAGGCTGCATGGGGTAGAGGAGCCTGCAGCCTACGAGAAAAACCAAGGCAGGTAGGTGGTTGCAGAAGCAGGAGGGAACCAGAAGGGTGCAGTTTCCCAGAAGCCAAGGGAAAGAACATTTCAGGAAGGAAAGAATAAAGATAATGTAGACTATGCTGTCGAACATCAAGAATGCCAGGACTGGAAAGTGTGCTGTGGACTTAGCACCAAAGTCAAGGGTTACTGGAGGTGGAATGACAGGCTCAGGTGTCTGATGGCAATAGCATCAGAGAAAAGATGCAGAGGACATTTTAGTGAGATTAGAAATGAAGGAGGGAAAGAGCTACTGGGGGAGGGGGAGTGGAGAACGTGGGTGTCTAGAAAGATGGTAGAGAACTGAGTATGTTAAATGATGATGGGACAGAGCCCAGAGAAAGGATGAGGCTGAGAGACAGAAAGGGGCTAACGGACCAATTGGTGCTCCTGAGTAGATGGTACAGGACCCGACATGGTGGCAGGAATCAGCTCAGGTAGGAAGAGGGTCTTTCCTTTGCAGAACAGGAGCTAGGCTCAAAGAACAGCTCTTACTCAGCTGGGCGTGAGGGCTGGGCATGAGGGCTGGGCGGTAGCCAAGTCCGCTGACTCTTGCTCACACTGTTAAGGACACCTACTAAAGGCAGAGGGAAACGCTAGAACTGTCACTGTGGCAAAGGCAGAAAGAGAAGCCTAAAGACACACAACAGGCCCTTTGGCAGAGCCTGTGACCCAACTGAAGTTGGTTTATAGGGTCACCATGCTGGGTGATAGGTGATTATGTGACTTCCCCAGCAGCTCTAGGAAGGCAGGTGCAGAGTTCTGCCAGATGCTAGAAGGACAAGGAAGGACGATGGTGCTCGGTGACAAAAGGATGGCGTGGAGGGGGAGAAGCCAGAAACCTGGACAGGGCAAGGAATACACACAGTAGGCTGGGAGAACTGGCATTCCAAGAACAAGGTGGTTATGCTCAGGATTTCAGAGGTGAACAGGTAACTCTAGAAGAGATGACACAGTTCAGGTTGAGACCAAGGCAGAGGGTGAAGCAGGGTACAGAATACCACTGAAGAGATGATTAGGGTGCCAGGTGAGTCATCAGAACCTAGCATGGTCCTGCAGCAGGTCAGGGGAAGGTCACCTGGAACCAAATGCCCCAGTCTTCAAAGATGGAAGCAGACAGTCTGGGAGCAGAAGGAGGAAGAAGAAGAAATTCTGAAATGTCACCAGCCCAAAAGGAATGGAGCTCAGAGCTCCCCTTCACTGAGTATGTGCATGTGCTGCCAAACAGCAAGAACAAGGCAGATCTGCATATGTATTACCATATCTAATCCCCACAAGCATGCTACACAGTCTCATTCTACAGATGGAAAGACTGAGGCTCAGACTAAGTACTTTCCCAAGATCACAGAGCCTGAACAAGCTGCACCCAGAATTTGAGGTTTGGCCTTCCAAACACTAAGGCCGCTCCACCCCACCATATTCATGGAGAGACAGAGTAGATTGCATTATTTATGCCCCAGCAATCACTTATCCCCATTCGAGAGCTCCCTAATTGCGACGCACACCATTTCCAAGGAGGAGGGGGCAGGGGCCGCCAGGCTGCAGGGTAATAAGGGGCCGGCTGTCCTCCTGACTGGCTGGCTCACTGTACTGGCTGAGACGGAGGCAGCAGTAATTACCTACAACCCATTAAAAAGCACCCAGAATGTGATGTGCTAATAGTTCCAGAACAAACACATCAAAATATGAGTTTTTAAGGAAACACTGGCCCAGAATTTATATGTTTAAAAGGGCTGACTTGATCATAACTCAACAGGAAAAATCCCTTCCTTCCCACATTTTCAAACAAAGCAGCCAGTGTTCTAATTCCAACGACAATGGAGTTTCATTCATTATAAGGAGTACAACGGCCTACCACACCTGTTTTAGGGGGTTAAAAAATGTTTGGTGCCATCGTTTTGGGGCAAAAAAAAAAAACTTGAGGAAACAAAAGATAACAATACTCTTGTAGCCAAATTAATACACAAGTGGGCCCTCAATAATTTGGTATTTATTTACTTGGATGTCAATAAGACATAGTGGAAAGGTCTGGAAGAGTTCAGAGGTTACAAAGAAGTATCTACAGGTTGACACACTCTAGGTATATTTGGGAAAAATCTCAGGGCTTCACACCACGCTTGGCAAGACTCGCCCCGCTGTGTACAGCGCAGGGCACTGCAGAGAGGAAACAAGCCCCACGGCTGCTGCCCGGGAAGCAACAGTACGTTCTGGAATAACCAGGTGTGCCCCACTCATACCCCACGTGACCTCATACTGCAGTCCCAAACAAGCCCAGCTCTCGTGTGGACTATTTTAACCATACCCTACCAGAAAGTGGCATTATTTTCTGTCCTCACATACTTCAGATTCCAAGAGAACGGCACCTTCCCGATTCTTTACTGATAACTTCAGCCACTTACCCACCTGAAACGCTGGCACACACTTCAGGAGGGAACCTGCTGAGCATTCCTGACTCAGTCCCTTCCGGCCTGCAGCTGGAGGAGCCCGTCCCTCACTCATTTCTCAGGAGAGGTGGAACACTTCGGGTTGTCTCCCAGACACTTTCCTCACGGCCAGCAGCTTTGCAGTGTGCAAACTAATCTTGGATTGTTGAGGGGACCAAGAGTGATAATTATGAGCCTTGGATCAGCTGTTTAATCTTTTTATAATCTCCCTGGTCCCTCAGATTCTGATCTTTACCAGGGGGACATACTATCACCCTGGTCACGAGGAAAGTGGAAACACACCTCAGATAGCCCCACTCTAACATGTAACAGAAAACAGTACATTTCAAATGAGGCACTGCGCCCAGACACAACCTAGGCAAATTTTACAACACACAACACTGAGAAAGTATTCTTGAATCCTTAAGAATCTTCAGGAAATTTTCAATTTTGCAAGTTCAAATAGCGGAGGTTAACTGTCAGTGACTGTCACTGACACCGTGCTCTGAGGTACATCACCCTTTTTTCTCTTTGTAATCTCTTCAACGGTTACCTCAGGCTCAATGATTTGGGATGTCATTTGAGGTTTACTTTCTTCTGCGGAAACAAGTGATTTCTCAGCTACAAAAGAAAGGAACATTCTCGTTCCTCCTCACCCCCAGCCCCAGCTTCAGATGAGGATGCCCCCACTTATTTCTTTGATACTGGGAAAACATTAACCCAAGCAGTCCCTACTAACTGCCTGACCAACAAATTACATATAACAATGACTTTTAACACCAGGGTTTTTAAATTATGTAAATGCTTTCTCATTTTAAAAATTCCATTTAGAATGCCTGTAAGACCTAGGCATCACCTGTGGCCTCTTCTATCCCCTGGTTCCTCACATGTCCTGAGCCTCTACCCCTATGGCATGGGGCATCCTTGAGCCCCCACCCTCCTCCTCCAGCCTGTCCTGGTGCACAACCCTCTCTTCTCTCTCTTCTCCCACTCCTATGTCCCCCTACTTCCCCTGGCGCTCCACAGGGCAGCTGGGGATCTGTTTAAAAAGCCCATGGATTTGCATCCTGCAGCTTCCTCCATACTCAGAATCCTCCAGCAGCTACCAATCACACTCAAATTAAAATCTCAACTTCTAAAAGCGGCCAGCAGGCCAGGGGATGTGGCCCTGCCCTGACTATCTCCCCAGCCTCAGCCACGGCCCCTTTGCCTAGGGGCTCCCTGCACTCCAGCCACACTGGCACCCTTGCCAAGGCCGGCAGCACTTGCTGTTTCGTCTGCCTGGGAAGCTTTGCTTTCATGTGTTCCTGTGGCTCATTCCCCATTATTCAGTCCCTGCTCACCCATAACCTTCGCTGCCACCCCCTCCTCTCCCCTAGTCACTACCTGGCATCACGTCCTGCATCTGTGACTCAGTTGTGTCTCTCTCACCTGCCCCCAGGCCTGGACTGTCTCCTTTACTGTCTCAATGCCTGGCCCAGGGAAGCCACTCAACACATGCTCAGCAAGCACTGATCTAAGTGTGTCTCCAGCTCCCCATTCTGCCGGAACCCCCTGCTTCCAACCAAAGGTGATTCTTACCTGCTGAAGACCTACGAAATCAGAACCAAGCATACATTTCTGGAATATGCATAAACCACTCAGCAATATTGGGATGCCACTTGTAAACATGTGGCCCAGACAGCCTGAAGCCACTTGTAAGGGGAAGGGCGGGGGCCTGCCTTTGTGAGAAAGGGCTTCTCACTTTATGATTCCCCTCTTTCAGATAAAGTTAGGGAGGTGAAAAAACGGTTGCTCCTGGTTTTCTTTCCTAGTCTGTGAATCAGTGGAGAAATGAATGCGAAAATTAGTTGCCCAATTCAGCATCTCTCTTCCCATATTAGTTTCACTGTATAGTTCAGCCTTTTAGCTTTTAAAAAAAATTTTTTTACAACTAAATTTTTAAAATCCAAAAATACTTTTAATTTTTCTTTTGAAGAAAAATGCCCAGATGATAGAAACTTTTCTGAAAATTTACTTCTGACAGTTGTGGCTATTATTAGAATAAGAAATACCACTAATATATATGCACATATTGTCTCGTTATTTTTGAGATAAAAATATAATCAGGTAATTTTGTGTCATAGCCTCAAAATTAATGTCAAACTATCAAAACACCAGCACTTTGAAATAAAACAGTAGGAAACTTCTCTATTGCATCACTCTGAAATTTAAAAGTATACACTGAAGTTGTATCACATAAAAGCCCATTTGCTGTAGAAATTCAGTCCCTCAGAGCAATAATTTAAGTCAATGTGATATTGATTCTGTGTTGCTATTCCAAGCTGAGATGTGGGTAACTACACAAATGAAGGGAAAAGGAGGAGCCACATGGAAGTTTACTGGAAAAGTTGATCAATGAGATCCAGGACAACAGCAGGAGAGGCGATCAGCCAAACTAACTAGGCAGAAATAATCAGCGTGCAAAATAATCAGTGTCCCCGGCTGGCTCATCAGTATGTTCAGGTTAAAGTGGTCCTATACAACAGCCACTCCTGTGCCACAGCAGTGACCAGGACAGTAAGCTAACCATGCAGTTCAAAATAGGCTCTTTTCAAAAATATGTCCAGAATATGAATACCCTTGGACTTACCCACACTCCTCACTCTTTCTATGAAATGTCCAGGTTCATCTAAAATGGGCAAACCTTCTTCATGCCCCACTATGTCCTCTTCTAGTTCCACACAGGATTAAATGAAAAGGGCCTCAAAGGAGAAAAAAATGAAGTATAGAAAGGAGGGACAGGAAGAGTGAGAATACAGAAAAGTAGAGAAAGGAGAGAAAGTGAGTTTGGGGGTGGGGGGAGGGAAAGGATGAGAAAGAAAGAAAAAAAGAGAAGAGAAAAAGAAAGAAAAAACAGAGAAACAGAAAGAGTAACAAAGACACGGGGAAAAAACACAGAAAGAGAAAGAAAAGGAAAAAGTTCATGGGAAAAAAAAAATAGTAATGTGTTCCATGGAAAAGCTATTTCTTAGAGTCTTTTTTCCATGTACTGTATTATACCATATGTGGGAAGTGAACAAGGCTGGAACTCCGCCTAAGAACATCTGCCAAGGACTCTAAAAGCCCTAATAATAGCACAGCTGGTGTCCTCAGCCTAATGAGCTCACCACCCACGTGACTGCCCCTTCCCGAGCAGCTCCTCAGAGAGGCACAGCCAACAACAGAGACAGTCCCGCCCCCTGCCCTCCCCCACAGTCAAACTTTACTTCCTCCACTGCCTTCATTCCCCTGTTCCAGAAACAGCCCCCACTCATGTTCCTGAACCAAGTTACTCTGATCCAGCAGCTCCTTTGAACATACACATTCCTAACATGAAAGGCAAAAATCAGAAATAAAAGATGGGGACATCACTACAGATCTTATAGACATCAAAAGGGTAATAGTTACACCAATTAATTCAACAACTAGAATAAAATGGACAAGAGTCCTTAAAATATACAACTTACCAAAACTAAGGTAAGAAGAGGGAAGGATCTGAATAACTCTGTATCTATTTCAAAAATGGAATTCCCAATGAAAAACCTTTCTGCAATCCAGGGTACAGGCGCCTCCAGGAGCCCTGGGCTGGGGAGGAATGTCTGACAGGGAGACTTTCTCACTGACCAAGGCATGTTGCTAGGAAGAAACCAAGCTCAGCAGAACTGTTGGGGGTGGCAGGCAGTGCAAACAAAGAAGTGAGGTTTTCCAAGGTTGGGAAGTTTTAACCCTCTCTTGTATAATTTTCTGAATTCTCATCACAGTATACTTCTTAAAACCCACTAGCATTTTAAGAAACTGTGCCTTAGCATTAGGAAGGGGCAAGATTTTAGCTTTTAAGGGGAAGCCCAGCAGAGAATGGGGAGACTCCTGTTGGTACTGATGCCGTATCCATAGCAATTGTAAGAGGAGCTGAAAAATCTGGGATCTCTCACTCTCAGTCTGGGCAACACATCCTGACCTCTGGGAAGAGCCAAGTGGATATGATATATGAGACTTATTCACAGGGGAAAAACAAAGAAGGCCACATTTCAAAACTCGCGCTTGGTAACACACAATAGCATGATGTGTATGTAAGCCTGCAGTATTGAGGCGAACAAATTATTTGATTCTATCCCTGTCTACCAGGTAATTATATCAACAGCAATCCCAGGATTAGCTAAAAGCAGGACAATCATTAACTTTTTCTACTGTTAAACACTGTTACACCTTAAAACATGGTGTTTTATTCCTTGTTAATACCATAAATAAGTTATGTAAAAACACTGACAATTTCCAGCTTGGATTTATAACACCAATACTACTGTTGCCGAAGTTAAACCGTGCAAAATTCACAAAAATTGAAATACAACAATTACAGTATTTTAAGGACTATCATAAATACTTTTTATACATTATTCCCTTTTGTTGGAATGTTTAATATATACTGAGAAGAATCCTCTCCAAGACACAACATAGCTGTATACAATCATAAAACATCGAAAGCTTTAATACAATCAATTGCTATTTCTGTCTTTTGCCTTCCAACCTTGTCTCTTCACTCTTTTTAGGTCACATATCCAGGTCAAGTCACCCTTTCTCAAGTCTGAGAAATTCCTCCCGGCTCCACCTTCAGGCCCTGCCATGCCATCTGGGAGCCAGAGGCAAAAGGAAAAACCAGTAATACTGATCCTGCCTCTAATTAAAACTTTGTTATTTTGTTCATCATATATTTTTTGCACTTACAGTTGTTAAAGTAGTGAATTAAAATATTATTTATCTTGATTACTGAGTTTTTACCCTCCCTTAAATTTTGTAACCTAGGCAAGTGTCTCAGTGGCTTCACCCTAGTCCAGGCCCTTGCCCACGATAATAACGATATACCCTGGGCAAAAGAAGAAAGGAAGACTAAAAACCCAGGCTTCATTAACTACCCCAAACACTGGGCAATAGCTGCCCTGAGGATCACCTAGAAGCAAAGGCGGGGGAGTGTACATAGCACAGTGAAATTCTGTGGAACAAATATTTTACATCATGTTGCATTACCATCTAAGAGTTGACAAATTAACTAGAAGCTTTTACCTTACACGTTGAGCTCCATTCATTTTTACTTATAAACACACATTATACTGTCAATACCCCTCATAGGTTAAGCACTAATCTGACCTCTACCCACAAAGGATAATTGTGCCTATTTTTGAACTTCATGTAAATGGAATCACATAGTATGTACTTTTGTGTCTGGACTCTGTTGCTCAACATTTTGTCTGCAATATTCACCCATTTGCTGCATGTATTAGTGCTTCGTTTTTATTGCTGAGCAGTATTCCATGGTATGGTTATACCATAAGGTGTTTATATGGTCACCTGTTGATACACATTTGGTTTTTTTTCCAGTCTGGAGTAATCATGAGTAAAGCTGCTGTGAACTAAGTCCGTAAGTATCATTCCTATCGAGTATATGCCCAGGAGGGGACCACTGGGCCATACAGCATATGTTCAGCTTTGGGAAATATTAAGTTTTCCACATGGTTGTTCTTCTTTGGATGTGGTACATGAGCCTTCCAGTTGTTCCACCTCCTCACCAGCACTTGATATTGTCAGATTTCTTATTTTATTTATTCTCATGGGGACTACAGAGGTACTTTTGCTAAAACAAGCAATTTTCACATCTCTCCAATTTTACTGTGATTCTATGACTCTAATAATATAAACTGTAAAACCTCAAGTAAGATGTATAAGAATCATAAGAAGGTACAGTAAAATCTTTAATTCAGAGCTCACTAATTTCAGAAATACATAAATATGAACACTCATGAGACAAACACAGATGATCTTGGCAAGGAAACCTGCAAAGATGTTTATAAGGCTAAGCCAGTGTCTCCTCAGAAAAACAGATAACCAAGTTATACAATTACGAGTATCTGCACACCTACTATGTATAAACAAACTCAAAGGACTTTTTTTTTTTTTTTTGAGACATAGTCTTACTCTGTTGCCAGGGCTAGAGTGCCATGGTGTCAGCCTAGCTCACAGCAACCTCAAACTCCTGGGCTCAAGCGATCCTTCTGCCTCAGCCTCCCAAGTAGCTGGGACTACAGGCATGTGCCACCATGCCCGGCTAATTTTTCATATATATCTTTTTAGTTGGCCAATTAATTTCTTTCTATTTTTAGTAGAGATGGGGTCTCACTCTTGCTCAGGCTGGTTTCAAACTCCTGACCTCAAGCAAATCCTGCTGCCTAGGCCTCCCAGAGTACTGGGGAGGGGGGCCTCAAAGAACATTTTAGCCCTTATCTCACTTGGCCTCTCAAAGCAGAGTAATCCTGTGAACCCCACCCTTCATTATAAGAACACTCTCTCCCCTCCCCTCGCTGGTCTTCTCCCAGTCTCTGGTCATTCCTCTGCAAGTTCTTCTACACATGATAGCACTACTGTCTACACAGGGCCCCAAACCCTGATCTCAAACTCAGATCTCTCTTCCAAGTGTCAGGCCCACATGTCTCAGTGCCTTAAACATCTCCACTTGGAAATCTCACAAGCACATCAAACCCAACGCATTCAAAACAGGGCCCTCCAGGTCCTCGGCCCTGGGACAGCTCAGTTATAGTAATCCAACCCAGAAACCTCAGCCTTGTCCCTGACTCTGCCCCCTGTAGAACCCTACCAACGCCTCCTCAACAGCAAGCCTTATCTCTTAAACATCGTTCAAGCCCACCCAGGTCTTTCCATCCACACCATCAGTCACTACCTCAGTTGTAGTCACCACCTTGAGTCAAGCCAGAGCTTCCATGGGAGGTCTCAGTGGCTGCAGAGGTGGGTGAGGCCTAGGATCACACACTGGCCTGGGACATGTTTACCACGATGAAGCCAGCCACCTCTCCTGATGGCACCCTCCCCTGCCATAGGCCTTCTCTTTGGAAAATATACAAAGTGCATTCCTTTTCTGCCCTACCGACCAAATGTGGATGCAACTTCTGAGTTTATGAGGGCAATTCTCAAACCTCCCCTTGAGATTATCACTCTTTGCCATGCTACCTCTTGCCAAACAGAGAATTCAGTATACTGTAAAGAATAAAAATCTGCTCATAAGATAACCAAACTTCCAGGAATATTGATTTTCTTTACCTCCAAATGAGCATCATTTCTCTTCTAACATCAAGAGACCTAACCCAGCTAAAAGTTTTTCAAGTTTGTGTTCAACAGTTGTGAAAACTTTCCACTCATGCTAATTTCTTTTAATAACACAAAATCTTTTCCTATCTTTCAACTATAGTATAAACACACCTACTGTTCCAGTCAACATTTTAGTCTATTTTGCCAATGACTTGTCACACCTTTTATTCACTGTTGTAATATAACATTTTGCTTGTTTTCTCAAATAGAATGTTTTCTCAAATATATAACACCAAACTATATTTCTTCCACAAGAAAACTTTTTGTCCCCTGTGTCCAAATACCAAGTCCAAAGAGATTTTTCTAATACTTTGGGACCATTGTAAAGTTAACCCTTTCTCCTCAAAGTCAAAGCAGGGAAGTTAGTTGTCAGCTGAGCAAAAACTATAACCCTCATGAATGCCTTAGGCCACAGGGGTATTCCTATTAGTGTCAAATAGATGAAGGCTAGCACATCCGCCACAGGGCGTGGCACAGAATACCTGCTCCAAAATTACGTGTGGATGAATGGGTCATAAGGAGTTCAATAACAACAACAATAATAACGGTTAACACAAAATGCTTCCTCTGAGCCAGGCATAGGTACTAATTCAAGTAATTATCTTAATAACTATATGAGGTTATAACATAAAGTAATGATTCAGGGACTGGCTATTATAAACAGGACTTTTTTGCTGAGTTCAACACATCTAAGCATCAATCTTACAGGGGAAAAAAGGAACATGGCTTCAAACATCAATGGTGTGCTACATTTTCTCCAGACCGTTAAATCTGAAGGTCTTTATTTTTTAACTAATGAATGAAATGAAAACAAAGCTGCACCTCACTCAGGTACATAAAGCAGAATTGTACAATTCCCATAGTATTCAGCGTTTTACTTAAAGCACATTCTATATACAAAAGTTAGAAGGAAATACCCACTGTCGGGGTGATACTCTCTCCTCTATGAAAGCCAGCAAACCAACTGTCTCAGAAATCCTGCACCCAAAGTAACACTCACAGACACAGTACCGGTGAGTCATACACATAACAAATTTGCTCATTTCCCCCTTCTCCACCTTTCCTCTAGATCATTATAGTGCTATTCCTGAATCATAGGTTTGGTTTTTTATTTGTTTAGTGTTTTTAATTCCCTGGTACAAAGCTTACTAATCCCACCTTCATAATATGAAAAGAATCTGCTTGCCTCTTTAGTGTAAGCAACCTCCAAGTTTCTTCCCAGGTTTAAAATTCTGCAGTGTAGACAAGGCCCGTATCTTTGGACCTCTCATTTAATAAAAAATGGCCCTTGATATTATAACTGTGTTGTCAGATCTCTTCAAATATCAGACCTCCAAACACCCTAACTCAAAGTCCAATAGGCAAATCAAATTTACTGTTAGAAGCCTATATTTAGAATCACAAAATATATTGTCGTACTGAGTCACCTTTCTTTCTTCTGGAAGTCTCATTTACCATATCCAAAGAAACACCACCACTTGGAAAACTTAATACTTACTAAAGTCAAACATATACCTTATGATCCAGAGAACCTCTATTGGGCATATATTCAACAGAAATGATACTAATAGATTTAGTTCATAGCAGCTTTACTCATGATTACCCCAAACTATTAACAGAAAAGAACTTAATGTCCATCAACAGGTGACCATATAAACAAATTATGGTATAGTCATACAACGGAATACCGCTCAGCAATAAAAAGGAATAAAGCACTATTACGTGCAACAAATGGATGAATGTTGCAGACAAAATGTTGAGCAAAAGAGACCAGACACAAAAGCACACACTGTGTGATTCCATTTACATGAAGTTCAAAAACAGGCACAATTATCCTATGCTGACAGAGTTTAGACTAGCGGTTACCTACGAGGGGTATTAACAGCACAGGGTGTGTATGCAGGTAAAAGTTAAAGGAGCTAAATATGTAATATAATAAAAAGTCATGGTTAATCTGTCAACTCTTAGATGGTAATGCAACATGATGTAAAGTATTTTTGTTCCACGCATTGCATCAGGGACCAAAAGTCAGGCAGAAACAGAAACAACCCTCGTATCAGCATTGTCCTCTTCCCACTGCTATTCTCCACCCAGCACATGACCACTTGGTTCCACCATGAATCCGGACTCTCAATCCCTTTGGCATGAACAGCCGAGCCATCCGTAGTCACTGACTCCAGGACTTTCTCATCACACTGAGGACAATCAATGTTCCTGCTCTCCAAGAAACGTTTCCCAATGGTCCCCACATAAACATAAATTTAAGGGTGGTTTCTGCACTCAAGGCTTAAATTCCTGACTCAATGATTCAGGTGAAACCAAACCACTTCTAACATTATAGAGAGATATTTTCTTTTTGGCCATATCCCAAACTGGAAGTTACGTGATAGGGAGGCAAGGCTGCACTTGATCATGTCTGTTCTATAAAACTTAAAAACTGAGAGTTCACAGGATGTTAGCATCAAAAAAGTACTGACCCACAGAGTATGTCATTGATGTTAAAGAACCGCCTGGAAGGACTTTTTGATTTTACCAAAACGACCAGAGGAACTGATGGAGAACTTCTAAAATCCCACAGTTCCCCACATGCATAGATGCTTTCTGCCTCCAAACTTGGAGAGAGAAGGAAGAAAATAGATCCTATGTCCCTACTGTAATTAATACCCATTTTAAGTGCCGTAAACCTTCATCCATGTAATGGAATGTAGGATGTGTTAATAGCTAATCTGTGTGAACATAAGTCAGTAGACAGTGGCAGTTTTTAATCAACATAATCATGTCATCCAGTATGTAAGTCTAGTCATTAAAAAGGAGTGCAATAAGAGTGAAGTGCTGGCCAGGCGTGGTGGCTCACGCCTGTAATCCTAGCACTCTGGGAGGTGGGCGGATCGCTCAAGGTCAGGAGTTCAAAACCAGCCTGAGCAAGAGTGAGACTCCCGTCTCTACTAAAAATAGAAAGAAATTAATTAGCCAACTAAAAATATATAAAAAAAATTAGCCGGGCATGGTGGCGCGTGCCTGTAGTCCCAGGCACTCTAGCCTGGGCAACAAAGTGAGACTCTGCCCCCCCCCAAAAAAAAGAGTGAAGTGCTCTGAATGGTATGCTAAAGAGATAATTTTCAGAAAAATGTCAAGCCACTTGATCCACATGTTCAGTTATTTTCAACTAATTTTTAAAAGGAAAAAAAATATTTTATAGTCTCCTGAATACCCACAGAATGGTTTTACTTAACATTCAAATCCCAATTATTTATATTCTAGTGGTTCCTTTATTTACTAATATACCTATTTCCCCTCAATACTGAAGCATCCTTTTCAGATGTTAATACAAAATCCATTTCCTCTGGGTAGGTTTTCTTCTGCTTCTGAATGACCTGGTATATTATAAAGTCTAGAACTAGCAGAGAGTCTGGAAATACTCTAGCTCCAAGATTCTCAAACTGGTTTACATGTACTTACACTTAAGGGGAGCCCTGAGAACCCCAGGTAAAACAAGGTGCATCATCCTCAAGCACTTTGTGACTCAGAGAGCAATTTAAAGCATTTTTCTATTAAAACAAGATGAGGCCGATCACAGTGGCTCACATCTGTAATCCCAGCACTTTGGGAGGCCGAGGGAGGAGGATCTCTTGAGGCAAAGAGTTCTAGACCAGTCTGGGTAACATAGGGAGAACCCCATCTCTACAAAAAAATATTTTAAAAATTAGCCAGAGGTGGTGGTGGGTGCTGCAGTCCCAGCCCAGGACTTGGGACTAGCGAGGCAAAAGCAGGAGGATCACTTGAGCACAGGGGTTCCGGCTGCAGTGAGCTATGATTGTGCCATGGCACGATCATGGGCAACAATCATGGGCAACAGAGTAAGACCTTGTCTCTAAAAAAATGTTTTTTAATTAAAAGTTTTTTTAAAATACCCAAGATGAATCCTGCATTCTATTCTTCATCAAAGGAACAACTGAGTTAACACTGAAAAGTATAAATAACTTTTCAGTGCTGGAAACACCACAATGAGCTCCCAAATCACCCTTTCCGGGGTTCCTTTGCCCTGAAGGTTATGGGGCAAGTTTAAGCATCAATATAAAAGGCTGTGAGTGGTCACCTGAGAAGTCATTGACATTTGTTAGTCTTCATCTAAGGGATTTAGTGCTTCTCAGAAAAGCTCTGACCACTAAACAGGTGAGGCTAAGAGTAGTCCCTCCTAGAATGCTGGACCAGAAGTCCAAACAAGAATTTTAAGAGCTCCCCTTCCAGCCCACTCTACCCTCTTCCAACTCAGGTGCACTATTAACAATCACATAATTCAATGAGCTTCTCAATGAATGATACCACACAGCTCTGCATAAAACATGCATCAAAGCCTTTATTTAAGCAACTGCACATCATTTGGTATATGTAGCTCAGAGACATCCAGATTTACACATATGCTATTATTTGCTATGTCTTCATTAAAACTTTGAACTTTTCAACACTGAAAGTGGCCTCCATTTTGATATACCTAAGCAGGCAAGTCAGAATAGGAAACGTTTGTTCACAAAGAAGAGGAAAAATGAGGGGTGAGGAGCCAGAAAACCCATTCAACAGTGTTATCTCTATCCAACAGACACTAACCCAAAACATAAAATAAAATCTAAGAACCCACATAAGCCCTGGGCTTCATGTGGAAACAGTTCTCCCCCTAACATCTCCATCTTCTACAAGGAGCATCCTTTTTCCTCCTCCACGAAAATCACAACGCATACCAAACACAGATAAGTTATATAGATCAGGGTCCATTTTCTAAACCAAGGGTCACAGAATCATACATTTGAAGAAGCTGGCCATTGTAACATCACCCTCAAGTTTATCAAACTTCCCAACCATATAGCATTAAACTGCAGCAAGCACAAAAGGCTTTACTGAATAGCAGCAATCCTCAGTGAGTTTAAACGAACTCCTCACCCTCCAATGCCTTTCTCACCTGAGCGCTAAAAGAGAAAAAAAAGAACTGTCCCTTGTAGGAAAAGTGGCCACCTGCCTGTTTGCCCTCCTTGCTTCTCCTATGAGTTGTATGGTGAAACAGAACAATCACATCTATGAAAACACCAACAGCTCATGCAGAAGAGAAAGCCCAAAGTCTGTTCTCCACCTTGGGAGCACTTGGTCAAGATGAGGAGCCAAGATGGTTAATTCAAGAATCATCTAAGGCCAGGCCTGGTGGCTCACGCCTGTAATCCTAGCACTCTGGGAGGCCGAGGCAGCAGGATCGTTTGAGTTCAGGAGTTCGAGACCAGCCTGAGCAAGACCGAGGCCCCCGTCTCTACTAAAAATGGAAAGAAATTAGCTGGACAACTAAAAATATATAGAAAAATTTAGCCGGGCATGGTGGCGCGTGCCTGTAGTCCCAGCTACTCGGGAGGCTGAGGCAGAAAGATCGCTTGAGTCCAGGAGTTTGAGGTTGCTGTGAGCTAGGCTGAAGCCACAGCACTCTAGCCCAAGCAACAGAGCGAGACTCTGTCACAAAAAAAAAAAAAAAAGAATCATCTAAAAATCACAGAGGCCTACCCACTACATGCAAGGTCAGAGGCAGGGGCTCGGAATGCAATGACAGACAAAAAGTCCACTTTAGAGGGCAAACCTTAAGACGCTGTTAGTTTGGAAACCAAAAGTTTAGGAACTTCTTTCAATGCGAATATTGCTCTATTATTTTCCAAGCCTTTTTACATTATCTGATTTGACCCTCACAATAAACCTATAAAAAGCTAATTACTATTTTAATATGTACTTTATGATCTCTGTTGTGGCTCAAAAAGGTTACCAAATCACAAACCTAAACATGTTGAAGTGAGACCTGAAAATCCTCCTATGTCATTGTGTCAAAGTTTTACAAATACTTTCATTTAAAACACTGTCTCTTTAAACCTTACAACAGTCCAGTTAGGTTTGGGGGTTTTGCGGGGGAGGGGTAATGAAAGGATAAATCCCAGAGAGGGGAGAGCCAGGTCAGGTTAAATAAGGTCACACAGCCAATAGTGGGCCAAAGAGAGAGAGACTGGAATTTGAATCCAAGTTGCCCAACTCCAAGGCCAGTGGTCATCTCAACTCACCAGAGAGAAGGAGCAGAAGCAATAGAAGCAACACAGCCAGGCTGAGACACCCTCAACCAAGTGCTGGGAATGGAAAACTGGTCCCTGGGGCATCAAACAGGAAACAGCTGGTGCTGAGGCCAAGCTGAAACCCAACTCTTGCCAAACCTGCTGCACTGAGACAAGGGCTTTCTAACCGGCTCACCACAGTGGTGGGGTAGGTGCCATCTGTCACCCCAGGTCCAACTCTCTGAACCTATCAGTCAAGCTCCCTGCCTGTCATCCCCTCCACTCAAACTTGAGAGACCCCCCCCCTCCAGTGCAGACTCCAGGGCAGATCAGCACTGAGTCTGACCACCTACCTCCCTCTTTGCTGCTCTTGTTCTTGTAGTTGGGAATTGGAAAGGGCCCTGGAACTATTACAGTTTCCCTGTGGTTATTTCCCAGATAACCAAAAGACCCTGCAGGAAAGTGTACCAATCCTGGCTACACACTCGCAGATAATATTGAAAACGATTACACATTTGTTTGAAGCAAACAAAGTTCTGGTGAAGCATATGAGGAAAAAAACAATCAGAGGCCTAAACACTCATCCTTTGGGAGACTCTCAAAGTGGAAGCTAATTTCAGTGTCTGAACAAGTGCAGCGAAGGGTTCTAAAACAGGAAGCTTAAACAGGTAAGGGATACTCAGTTCCAGCCCCAAAAGCAGGCGAACACGTGACATCTTCCCAAGGCACAACTTTACAACAGAAAAGACAATACATTCCATTATATTTGTTTTTACCTGCAAGAGGCTGACCTTGGAGATTAGAAATGAATTTAAAATCTCATGTGAAAAAAGTGACAAAGTTAACCTTTTAACTCTCAGGATGGAAAAGGGAGCTCTAAAAGGCATCCGTCTGGTCCCTGACACGCTAAGACGTCATTTTCATTAAGTTTTGCGGGTGAGTGGGAATCGGGGTGCTGCCCGCGCTCTGGCCCGGCTCAGCTCCGGGCTCTCTGAAGGTCGCCTCACTGTCACCTCGGAGTGCCTCAGCCCGGAATCCAGGCCAAGCAGCGTGGCCGACACGGTGCCCAAAGGGCACCCTTTTGGGTCCCCAAGGGCCTCCTGCAGGTGCGGCTGATGCAGGAGGACGGCTGTCCACCCAGGGTCCCGCCGCCACTGTATCACGCGCCGACACTCCCGGAACACTGGTGTCCTTCGCCATCCCCCCGGCCCGAGGCGCCGGACGCACGAGCAAGCGGACCCCTGGCTTACCCGCAAGAGGCGCACGGAGCGCGGCCCCGTAGCAGGCGCGGTCCCGGCCCGGCGCTCAGCTCTCCCGACCGCCTCCCCCGCGTCGTCGTCCGCCCGGCCCCCGCCGCCCGGCGGCTCCGGTTCCCTCCGCTGCAGCCGGCCGGGCGGCCCCGGGCACACGCGGCGGGGCTCGGCTCCGGCGCCGCCGCCTCCTGCTGCCCGCCCGCCGACCCGGGCGCTGCCGGGCTCGGGCTGCCGGGCTCGGGCTCGGGGTCCCGGGGTCCGGGGGTCCGGGACGCCGAGGTCGCGCGAGTGCTCGAGACTCTTGGGGGCGCTGGGGCTGCGCTCGGGCTCCCCCGCGCTCCCTCCCGCGCGCGGCCCCTCTCCGGAGGGCGCCTTGCTCGCGCCGCGCGGGCGTCACGGGCTGGGGGTGCGCGGGGGCGGCGGGCGGGAGGGCCCCGGGGCGGCGGGCGGGGGCGCTACTGCGGACGCGGGCACTGATGTGGGCGCCGCGGCGCGGCCTCTCGCCATGGCTCCCCCGCGAGCGGGCGCTTCGCACCTCCCCTCCGCGCTGCCGTCACCGCCCGACGCGCGCCGAGCCCTCCCCTCGGCCGGCTCCGCCCGCCGCCGCCCCGCGCCGCCACCTGCGGGCGGCCCTCCAGGATGCCCGCCGGGCGCGTCCGAGCCGCCCGAAGTCGCGCCCCTCCTACCTCTCAGACGGCCACCCTCGGCCGCACCTGCAGTTTTACCGCCGCCGCCGCCGGACGTGGAGAAGTACCTGGGAAATACTTGGATCGGAAAAAGCTCATCACTTCCCGCCACGAGCGCTTATTTACTTCTGGCACTTCTCGGTGTCCTTCCAGTGTCAATCTAAGGGAAGGATGGGACTCCCGCAGCCCTGTCCCGCGCTCCGGGGCTGTTTGCAGTGAACACGGTGGAAGTCCCGGCGGTCGGTCCCTTCAGGGAAGGCTGTCTTCTAGGAAAGCAGCCCTTAGGCTTAAACGGAGGGAGGCTGGAGCCGGGGGAGCGGCGACAATGGAATCAGTGGTCTGAGCAAAGTGACACCAAAGGGTGACGCGGGGAAGGACAAAAAGGGGGATCAGGAAAGGATCCAGGAAGTAAGCGCTCACAAGCCGCTCTATTATGCAAATTACTTGTGGACGGTTTAACGGGGAACTACCCACATGAGCTCATTTCCAGTTGAGGCTGCTGAGTCTACTTCTTTGGCCTACCCTTTGCTCAGCGGTCACGGAGGACGTTGGGAGGACTTGGAGAAGACTCAGACTAGAACCAAAGGTGCAAGGAAACTGAATTCTACAAAACCTGCTTTCCAGTCCTGGCAGAGGACTTGAAGAGATCATCTCGTGGGTGACAAAGATTGGTTCAGGCAAGAGTCATCAGTCGATGCTAACTCTAGGGGGGATGTTATTGGGGAGCAGATATTTGCCTGGGTTAATGTGTCTCCCCATAGATGGCTTAGACCTATTAGTAGAAAGAGGGAACTATTAGCTATATAAAGGGCCAGGAAGACAGCACCTTGACCAGGTGATCAAAATTAACATCAGCAGTTGAGAGCAGATGGAGATCATGTCCACATCATCTGTGCAGTAGTCCTGAGAATGCATAACCCAAAAGAAACGACAAAAAATAAAAATAAATTTAAAAAAAATGAGAATGCATAACCTGAATCTAATGATAATTAAAAGGGGTCACGGGCTATATTCTTCAGAAAATGTCAGTGTCATTAAAGTCAAAAGAAAGCTTAGCAAATGTTCGTTTAAACTGGGTGCTAAAGAGTCCAAATAGCTAAATGCCGTACCTGATCCTAGACTGGAGGAGAGGAAATGTCAAAATGGACGTTCCAATTGACAAAAGCAGAATGCATATAGTAAAGTATTGGATCAACGTTAAATTTACTGATGTTGATGACTTGTACTATGGTTATGTACAAGAATATCTCAGGAAGTAACACACTGAAGTATCATGAAAGGGGAAAGGATCATGATGTATGCAACTTAGCTTTGAGTGATTGGGGGGGGAGCAGCAAATGGATGAAATATTATCAGTGAATCTGTCTGTGCACATGGTGTACTGGAACGTTTCTAAGTGTGAACTTATTTCCAGAAAAAAAGATTCTGAAAAACCATCAAGTGAAGGAGTAGGGTGGGGTGGGAGAAAAGCAGGGATGTCGTTTTAAAAGGGCAACACAAGGGATCCTTGTGGTTTTGGAACTGTTAAGTATCTTGATTGTGGTGGTACAGGTGATAAAATTATACAGAACTTAATACACACACAAATGAGTACAACTAAAGCTGGAGAAATCTGAATAAGATAAGTGAATTGCATCCATGTCAACATCCTAGTTATGATACCGTGCTAAAGTTTTACAAAATGTAATCTTTGGAGGAAACTAGGCAAAGTGTATTATTACTTCTTACAACTAAATGTGAATCTACAATTATCTCAATAAAAATTTCAATTACAAAAGAAATCATCACATATCTACCATGTTTGTCTGTAAATGGGTATGGCTGCCTGGGAATATGCAGGAGCAAGTACACTGGACCTGTCTCGTAGTGGATCTAGAATAGGTATGGTGCTGTTACCAACAGCAGAGGAGTTTGAGTGAAAAAACTATTTGAAGTATAACTGATGGATCAGTTACCTTCCAATTATGTAACTTAAGAATCCTAGAGCTGGGAGTTCTTTGAGATCATCTAGTGCAACCTTGTCATTTTCAGGAAACTGTGGGCAGATAAGTAGTGCATGACTACAGGAGCATCAAATTAGTGGTAGACCCGTAAGTACAACTCTTGTCTGCTGAATATATTGGACTTTCTTTGCACCTTCACCAGCTGCCTATATCCATGAGATTCAGTCAAGGCTGGCACAGAATTTTGAAGTCATTCATTCATTGGAGTCACTGACTAGCCTGTGGTGCCGGGTGACAGACACGTGGATCTTGCCCCTGATGAGAAGGGGCTGGTTTCCCACTCCCAGCTGGAGGGAAGCAGGTGGCAGCCAGGGCCCCAGTGAGTGCCCCAGCTGTGGGCCTGCCCAAGCTCCTGAGCTACTTGGAGTAGCTGCTGACCTGCTGCCACTGGGAGCCAACAGTACCGGGACCTGGGAGGGAAGCAGGGTAGATACACAGAAGAAAAAACAGTAATTGCCCCAGCAGGTCCTAGCCTTATCCAATATCAGACAGAGGTCTCTGTACCAGAAGCAACTGGCTCCCCTTGAGCTACAGATACCCACTGTATTCTTTACTTTTGTCAAATAGAATCAAAACTAACATATGTTTGTTGGCATTTGAGCCAGGCTCTGAGTTAGTAACTATGGGAAAATACAAAAAAGAATATCTGATCCTTAACCTTTAGGAACCCAAAATACAGCCACAGACCTAAGATGGAAATGTGGAAAATGGCCCAACAAAAGGAATTAAGATGCTAGCTATGGAACGGCCGCAGTGGATCGCGCTTGTAATCCTAGCACTTTGGGAGGCCAAGAGGCGGGAGGATTCCTTGAGCTCAGGAGTTGGAGACCAGCCTGAGCAAGAGCGAGACCCCGTCTCTACTAAAAATAGAAAGAAATTAGCCAAAAAACTAAAAATAGAAAAAATTAGCCGGGCATGGTGGCGTGTGCCTGTAGTGCCAGCTACATGGGATGCTGAGGCAGGAGGATCACTTGAGCCCAGGAGTTTGAGGTTGCTGTGAGCAAGGCTGATGCCACGGCACTCTAGCCCAGGCAACAGAGTAAGACTCTGTCTCAAAAAAGAAAAAAAAGATGCTAGCTATGTTAGCTTAGGTTCCCCCTGAAAGCGGCATTGAAAAAGGACTCACAGGCAGGTCATTTCTTTTGAGAAGTGATGCCATGGAGGAGTGGAGTGGTAAAAGGAATTGGGACCAGAAAGAATGAAACAGGGAGGGAGAGAAAGCCTATCCAGGACTTGTAAACTCTGAGCAATGGGGGCTTAGTCCGGCTGAGATCCTCTGCAGAATTGCATAGAATGCAAGATGGAGGGAGCTCCTATCTCCCATTGGTCAAGTGGATGCTGAGCAAAAGAGCGAACTAAGAGGATATGACACAGGACATACACAAAAGATACCTGACTTACCAGCAGAAACATCCTGTGGGCAGGGATTTTTGCCTGCTTTATTCATTGCTCCTGTCCCAGCACCAAGAACAGTGCCTGACTCAGAATAGATGCCTAATAAATAGATAAAGAATGAATGAATGGCTGGGCACGGTGGCTCACACTTGTAATCCTAGCACTCTGGGAGGCCGAGGCGGCAGGATCGCTCAAGGTCAGGAGTTCGAGACCAGCCTGAGCAAGAGCAAGACCCCGTCTCTACTAAAAAATACAAAGAAATTAATTGGCCAACTAAAAATATATAGAAAAAAATTAGCCGGGCATGGTGGCGCATGCCTGTAGTCCCAGCTACTCGGGAGGCTGAGGCAGGAGGATCTCTTGAGCCCAGGAGTTTGAGGTTGCTGTGAGCTCGCCTGACACCACAGCACTCTAGCCCAGACAACAGAGTGAGACTTTGTCTCAAAAAAAAAAGGAATGAATGAAACACTAAGTCAAGTCAACAATAGGAAATATATAAAAAAAATAGGTGCATAAGTCATTTCTCAACAATTTTTTTGTGTGTATACCTGTTTGGGTTTTGTTTTGTTTTGTTTGGACTAGGCTAGGGTGATAGAATAGTGAGGCAAACAAGTACATTCCTGGCCCTAGTGACCCTTTCTGTCCAGGAGAGGAGTCGGATAATATGATACACACATACATGTTCAATTAGCTTGTGAAAAGTGCTATGAAGAAAAGGATGCAGGCGCTACAGGTCAGCGGGTATGATAGAGTAGTTGGTCCGGGAGGATCTGTCTAAGGAGGTAACACTTAAGCTGAGACTCAGAAGAGGAACAGTAACCAACCTTACAAAGGGGAGGGACAGCCTCAGACCCAGAGGCAGGAGAAATGAAAAACCCTCGATGGCTGGAGCCATGGTGGGGTTTCAGGGAAGAGCCAGATCACAGGCCTTGATGGATTTGATAAGGAGTAAGAGTTTCAGGTAAGAAAGTGTTGTGGACACAAATCACATTTTGAAAAACTCCCTCCAGCTGCTGTGTGGAGGATGCACTCAAGTGGATAATCAAGAACAGCCAGTGGCTGGCCGTGGAGGGTATGAAGAAGACCAGACCACTTAAGGGCCAGCCAGGGAGGCCTCTCCCACTTCCACTGCCACCAGTAATCCTTCAGTTATATGCTAAAACCCCACTGTAACATCAGTAGGCCCCAACGTGACAATTGGTAGAATGTAGGGTTACATAACTGAAGGTTAATTAAAACCAATATTGCTCAGATAATCTTACAGATACTGTAGGAGGGGAAAGGAAAAATGTTTTCTATTAATTAATAGATGTATAGGAAATAGATCAATTATTACAAATAAAGCATCAGTTTGAACTGAACTGAAAGCACCCCAAATAATTGTAGGGTACTCACCTATACATACTGCAAGAAAAGAACTGGAACCTGCCACCATTCCAGAACAAGAGCAAAGGTCCAATCATGTCACATCCACATTCACATCATCATGGATTTTTTTTTTTTGAGACAGAGTCTCACTCCGTTGTCCGGGCTAGAGTGCCATGACATCAGCCTAGCTCACAGCAACCTCAAACTCCTGGGCTCAAGCAATCCTTCTGCCTTAGCCTCCCGAGTAGCTGGGACTTCAGGCATGCGCCACCATGCCCTGCTAAGTTTTTCTATATATTTTTAGCTGTCCAATTAATTCTTTCTATTTTTAGTAGAGATGGGGTCTCACTCTTGCTCAGGCTGGTCTTGAACTCCTGAGCTCAAACAATCCACTGGCCTCAGTCTCCCAGAGTGCTAGGATTACAGGTGTGAGTCACCATGCCCGGCCCATCATGGATATTTTATCCCAGGTTTTAATCTCACATTTATGGAGCACAGAGTATGCACCAAGCACCATGCTAAGTGCTTTAGTAACATCAGCTCCTTAATCCTCACAGCAGCTCTGTGGGATAGCTACTATTATCTGCAGTTTATAGATGAGGAAACTGAGCCTCAGTTAATTAACTGCTAATTAACTTACACAAAGTCACACACTATTGACAAAGTCAGAATTCAATCCAGCCTTCTACCTCCATATGACTGATTAAACACTTTGTTTTTTTCTCCCCACAAAGTCAAGGATCATACAGGCATGGCAAGGGTGAAGAAAAGAAAAAGTAAGAACAAAAATAAATAAAAAGAAAAAAAAAATTTAAAAAAGTCAAGGAGAGTCAACCTCAGTCTGGGAGGATGGGAAGAATGGAGATGGGAAGACTGGAGTGGGAAAAGAATTCTAGGATTAAGACATGAACCCTGTGTTTATAATGCAGACCCATTGCTCATAGACTTCATAGAAGAAAAACGTGGATTAATGCCAATAACTTATCTATTGCATCTAGTCTTCTGCCTTCAATCCATTCGCCTTCCTAAAACAAACCAAATGCTACTACTCTTGTGCTGTATACTCGTCAGTAACTCCCTAATGACCTACAGGTGCAGCCCAAACTCCTTCACTTCTTCCCCGGCCCTTACCCACCTCTCAGCCATCTCTCCCACCACCCTTTTCTCCAGCTATGCTGAACTACTGGGATGCCCTAGCTCAGGGGCCTGGGACTCAAATGCCTACAGAAGCCAGGCAGGTGGCATCAATGTGTGAGGAGAAGCAGGTAGGGAAAAGGGCAATATGGAGTCTGTCTGCTCTGTCTTTATGGGGTGACCACCACTGAGCTCCAGCAAGTTTTGTGATGTCTGAATGCAAACCCAATGTTGTCTCATCTCCTGGATTTTCAAGAGAAGTCAGAAATCTGGATTATAACTGAAATCTACCTGTTTTAAATTTTGCAAAGTTAAAAAAAATCAACATTGAAGAGCCTGAAAATAACCTGGCCACAGGTAAGATCTAGCTCCAGGCCAAAGGACTGTGACTTTGGGTTTCCCTGTTGTCCTCTTCAGTGCTCTGTGCCAGCTGGTGCCACTACCTGCAACAGTTCCTGGTGAGATCTCCCCTTTTTCTGCCAACTCCTCCTTAATCTTCAGGTCTCCATTTGGATGTTTCTTCCTTGAAGAAGCCACACACCCCCTATCTGGGACCGTAACACCTGTACTCTCTCTATCCCCACCATGACTCTCAGCATGAGATGTTAGAATTGCCTCTTTCCTTGTCTCTGTCCTCCACTGGACCATGAGCTCCTTGTTCACTACTATGTATCTGGCACCTAACACACAGTAGGTCCACAATAAATATGAATGAATGAACATTTTTGAATTCTTAACTACTTACTCCCATGGTCAGGCCCTAGACAAGGTGTGGTCATGACTCCAAACCTTCCACAATCTTGATTTCATGCATCTCACTTTATGACCACCACGTCCTCTCTTACTACCTCACTCCTCCTGGTATTCCGCCCCCAACGATCTCATGCTTCTAGAACCTATAGTTTACTTTCCACTGTCTCTCACACTCCTAATACCCTCTCTGATTTCCTTACTAATCTTAAATTCCATGGTCAATCATTATAATTATTACCTTGCACGCTCCCTCAATAAACACCCTCTCTTCTTCATACTTACTTGGCAAGACAAGCCTGAAAAAATCCAACTTCCTACCTATTCTACACCTGGGCCCATACCGCAGAATATATTAATAGCTGGTGATAACAGTGATCATGCAGATGAGTCTCACTTTAAATTCATAACCATCAGCCCATTCAGGTGGGCTTTAATGCTACTGGACAATTAATAATTCCCGAATCCAGTCCCTCCTCCACTCTCCATGAAAACTGTAACACACTTTTTCTTCTTACATCCAAATTCCAACAACTCCTTCCCCATCTTCACTGTGAGATGATGGCCTTGTTTCTTATGTCACCAAGGAAATGGAAGCGATCAAAAGAACCTCTACAAGCTCCCACCACTACATCTACCCACTTACCTGTGACTGGGACCAAAACCTCTACTGACATTCCTGAAACTAGTGATGAATCATCCCTGCTCCCATCAACAACCAACTATCCCATGTGAAGTAAACCCCATTCCTTCTCACCTACTGCATTGGGCTAAATAGTAAGCCTCCCACCCCAAATGTATTTTATGTCCTAATATCCAGAATCTGTGACTGTGACCTTATTTGGAAAAAGGGACCTTGCAGATGTAATTAAATTAATTATCTTGAAATGAGATCATCCTAGGTTATCTGGGGAGGCCCTAAATCCAAAAACATTGTCCTTATAAGAGAAAGGTAGAAGGAGATTTGAGTCAGACAGAATAATAGGAGAAGGCACACAGAGGAGAAAGCAATTTGAAGGCAGAACAGAGACAGATGTGGCCACAAGCCAAGGAAAACCAACAGCTGCCAGGAGCTGGAAGAGGCAAGGAACAGACTCTCCCCTAAAGCCTCCGGAGGGAGTGCCTTAATGCCAACACCTTGATTTCACATTTCTGGCTTCCAGAATTGTGAGAGACTAGGTTTCTGTTGTTTTAAGCCACCAAGTTTGTGGTAATTTGTTATGGCAGCCCTAGGAAACTAATTCACCTGCTCAGGGACATCACCTCAATAATTCTCCCTACTCTCTTCCACCATCAGTTCTTTACTGGGGCATTCTCACCCGCATATTATTGTTCCTTCCATGTTGAACAGAAGAAAAAACTCTCTTGACTTTGCTTCCACATACAGTTGCCGTTTCTGTGCTCTCCTTTATAGCAAATCTCCTTGAAAGAGTTGTTTACTGCCACAGTCTCAATTCTTCGCCATTTTTTCCTTAAACCCATTCCAGCCAGGCTTTTGTCCAGACCACTCCACCCAAAGAGCCCTTGTTAAGGTCACTATTGACCTCCATACTGCCACATTGAGTGTTCATTCTCCGTTCTTTTTTTAATATTTTTTTGAGACAGAGTCTCAGTCTGTCGCCCAGGCTGGAGTGCAGTGGTGTGATCATAGTTCACTGCAACCTCAAACTCCTGGGCTCAAGTGATACTCCTGCCTCAGCCTCCCCAGTAGCTGCCACACCATTCCTGGCTAGTTTCTTAATTGTTATTTTTGTAGGGATGCTCAGGCCGGTCTTGAACCCCTGGCCTCCAGCGATACTCCTGCCTTGGCCTCCCAAAGTGCTGGGATTACATACGTGAGCCACTGCACCCAGCCTGTTCTCCTTTTACTTGATCTCTCGGCAGCATTTGACACAACTTCTGTGACCTTTCTCTTGGAAACACTTTCTTCACTTGGCCTCTAGGAAATTGCACTGTATACTCACTTCTTAATGATCTCATCTAATCTCGAGGTTTTAAACACCATCTATACATGGATAACTCCAAATTTATACTTACAGCCCAGACTTTCCCCCTAAACTCCAGACTCATGTAAACAAACTTCCTACTTGACACTGCCATTTGGATGTCTAATAGGCATCTCAACCTTATTATGCCCAAAACTGACCTGCTGGTCTTCTCCCAAGTTCTACTCTTGCATAGTTTCCTAGATTTCAGTTGCTCAAGCCAAAACTCTTGTAATCATCTTTGACTTCTCTGTTTTTTCCACCCCAACATCCAAGCTATCAGGAAAACCCATTGGTTCAACTTTCAAAATATAACCCAGAATCTACTTCGCACCACTACTTCCATCTTGGTCCAAGCCACCATCATCTCTTCTGGATGCCCTCAAGAAACTCCTAAATTCTTAATTGCTCCCCTGCTCTCTTCCCCCTACCTCAGTCCATTGCCAATACAGGAGCCAATGATCTTGAAAATATTAGTCGTAACATGGCTCTCCTCTGTTCAAAAGCCTCCGATGGTTCCCCATCCCTCCCAGAAGATCAGCAAAAGTCTTTACAATGGCCCATAAGACCTACATGATCTACTCTGACCTCACTGACCTCATTTTCCTCTTCTACTCACTCACTTTACTCCACAGGCACAGTGGTCCCCTTGTTGTTCCTTAAACATGCCAGGGACACTCTCGCCTCCGAACTTTTGTGCTAGCTGTTCCCTTTGCCTGGAATGCTCTTCCTCTGCTTATTCTTAAGACTCTTCCCCTCCTCTCTCTGAGGCCTCTTTCCACCATCTCATTAATGCTACCACTCTTTGCCCCTGGCACTCCCGATGCCTCTTATTCTGCTATTTTTTTTTTATTATTTAGCCCATTTTAATATATACTTTATTTATTTATTAGTGTTTATTTTTTGTTTCCTACCTCTTGAATCACAAGATAGTCTTATTCCTAGATATATTCTCTGTACAATATCTAGACCAGGGGTCCTCAAACTTTTTAAATAGGAGGCCAGTTCACTGTCCCTCAGACCGTTGGAGGGCCGGACTATAGTTTAAAAAAAAAACTATGAACAAATTCCTATGCATACTGCACATATCTTATTTTGAAGTGAAAAAACAAACGGGCAAAAACACCCACATGTGGCCCGCGGGCTGTAGTTTGAGGACACCTGATCTAGACCATAGTAGTTGCTCAATAAATATTTGTTGACTAGATCAATCCTTCAGGATCTAACCAAAGATCCATATGACTTGGAGTGTACTCACTAATTAATATTTTATTGCTTTTTGGGGAGTGAAGAGTGTAGTAATTCTCTTTTTTCTTCTCATAGTTAAAAAATTTTGACAATATGTTCTGAACAGCCTTCGTTTCCCTTCCATAACCCACTATAAAGTGACTATATCAAAACCTTACTAGATCCTATTTGTTTTCAAGATATACAATGTTATTCTTGGGGTAATGAATATCCTATATTATTTTGTCATTATGGTATATATGTTCATATTGGCTGCTTCCTCTCTCCAAGTTCTAGGATTCCTCAGTTTTTATTGCATGGCTATTGACACCCATCAAACCTCAGGCTTTAATGGACTTTGAGCTCATCTAATCCTCTTTCTAAGCTAGAGTCTTAATTAGTTTATCTTATTGGGAAAATAACTCTGCTATTTTAATTCTTTGGTTGCTCTATATCTAACTCTTTTCAAATTTATATTCCTTTCTGAGTTTCTGGTACCCAGTATTTTAAGTGTGGTAAGCATGCTTCTAGATGTCTGTTGCCTAGTGTTGTGTGTGTATGTTTTTGCTCTGCTTTTCCCAAGCAACGATCTTTCACCCAGGATCCATGGAGGTTCAAGGGTGGGCAACAAGGAATATATTCATTAGTGTGGACTAAACTGAAGTAATAAGTAAACCTAAAACGTAAATGCCACAACCCAATGCTTCAGTTTTTGCTCAAGTAACAGTCCAGAGTGACTCTAGTTTGGTGGAGGAGCTGTCTTCCATACATTCCTTCAAGGACTTGGGCAAAGCATGGCTTTGCCATCTTAGGTCACCTTGGCATGGTCATACCAATCAGGAGATGAGGGAAAGACCACAGAAGAGCATGTGTGAGAGGCCTGATGAGCCAGGCCTGGCAGGGGCACACATTACTTCCACTCAAATTTCAATGGCTAGAAGTCTTAGTCACATGACCGCACTTAACTGCAAAAGAGGCTGGGAAATGTAGTCTAGCTGAGCAACCAGGAAGAGGTGGAGAATAGATTCTGGTACTGAGCATTTTCTGCCACAGGGAGTCTGAGAAATAGGCACACACACTCCAAATATGTTTTTTAGGCCGGGCGTGGTGGCTCACGCCTGTAATCCTAGCACTCCGGGAGGCCGAGGCAGGCGGATCGCTCAAGGTCAGGAGTTCGAAACCAGCCTGAACGAGACCTCGTCTCTACTAAAAATAGAAAGAAATTAATTGACCAACTAAAAATATACACAGAAAAAATTAGCCGGGCATGGTGGTGCATGCCTGTATTCCCAGCTACTCGGGAGGCTGAGGCAGAAGGATTGCTTGAGCCCAGGAGATTGAGGTTGCTGTGAGCTAGGCTGACGCCACGGCACTCACTCTAGCCTGGGCAACAAAGTGAGACTCTGTCTCAAGAAAAAAATATATATATGTTTTTTATTCCATTGATTTTGTGTTATTTTTGAAAACATATTGTAAGATTGCTTTATCAGTTCAAATTACAAGGTTATTGTTTTATTTTACTTTATGCTTCACTAGGAAGCATGAGGCTACATGATTGGCCCAGCTGGGTCATGTGACTGT